>JAQZBX010036169.1:0-24282 GCA_029593785.1 Cabassous unicinctus
ATTGTGGAGAAGATAAAAGAAAACAATGAACATTAAAATCATTCAGGCCAAAGTTTAGAAGAAGAAATAATGAAGAAAAGTGAACAGAGCTGAGAAAACAATGAGACATTTTCACCATAAAAATATTCACATTTTGGGGAGTCCCAGAAGAAGAAAAGAGAAAAGTGAAGAGAGAACTTTCAGAGAAATATTGGCTGAAACTTGCCAAATTTACTGAAAGTTATGACTATTCACATTCAAGAAGCTCAAAAAACTCCAAACATAATAAACCCAAATAGATGCACACCAAGACATATGATAAACTGTCAACTGGCAAAGATAAAAAGAGAATTCTGAAAGTCGAAAGAGAGCAATAAGAGACATACAAGAGAGCCCCAATAAGATTAAATACCAAATTCTCATTAGGAGCAATGGTGGCAAGAAAGAAATGGGAGGACATATTTAAAGTCATAAAAGCAAAAATTATCATCCAGGAGTTTCTATACCTGGCAAAATTCTCCTTCAAAAATGAATCTTTGGTCTGTTCATATGCTGATTGAGCCCCGAATCTCAACAAGACTTTAAACACCTTCTCTCCAGTTGATTGGACTTGCCCAGGACAACTAACAAAAGGATGATGATGGACAACACCCATCCAAAAAAACAAAGTATCTACAATGGCAGGCAAGACAGTTCCATCTATCTGACCCATGGAATATAAGTCCCCTCTCAGTTAGAAACCGAGTGGGAATGATCATCCTCAAATCCTTAAGGTTGAAGAATGAACAAACATAAGGAGGGAATGCAACATGGACTCAAGCAGAATTATGATTATTCTAGCAATGGAAGAACTTGTATTATTGATATAAAGGCAGTGGCCACCAGAAGTTCAGAGGGGAGGAAGAGGGAAGAATAGGTGTAACATGGGGTACTTTGGGGACATTGGAATTGTCCTGCATGACATTGCAATGACAGATACAGTCCATTATACATTTTACCAAAACCTATAAAATTGTGTGGTACAAATTGTAAAATAATATGTAAACTATAGACCATGGTTAGTAACAGTGCTTCAATATATCTTCATAAATTGTAAGAAATGTAACATAGTAATGAAAGATGCTGTTAATGCAAGATAGTGTGTGAGGGGGAGGGAGTGGAGCATATGGGAACCCCCTATATTTTTGATGTAATATTTATGCAATCTAAAGTCTTTAAAAATAAAAAAATAAAAAAAACTCATAAAATAAATGAAGGAATAACTTCTGGGAAGGTGGAGGATTATAGAGACACAAGACTCACTTCTCTCCTAGAAGAATAGGTAGAGGAAAGGAAGAAACTGCCTGGAAAAAGGTTCTAGGGCTTAGAACAACATGAAGAAACTGGATACACCTCAGAAGAGAGGAGCAAATAAAAGGAGTTTGAATGGAAAAATTCTTTGAGTGAAAGCTGCAGCTGCCAGTGCCCATGCCCCCACCCTCAGAGCAGAAATCTTTGAATCTCCAAATACTGGCTGGAGGCTATGTACAGAGGAAACCTCAGGAGTCCACTTCCCTAGTAAAGGGGAGAGAGAGGAATGCAGCTAAAGACTGACTCAGCTTTTGGATTAAAAAATTTGTTTCTACTGTATACCACAAACCCTTCTGGGCTGGACAGGTTCACACCATTATTTTCCGTGAGAGCCAGCAGGGGACTAAGATCCAATCCTCTCAAACACCCTCCCTACTGACCATGTCTAGTTGTTGAGAATGTAGAAGGGCATGGAATTATTTCCTACCAAGGAAAAGTGAGGGGGCTGCTGATGAAAGGTGAACAGCTTCTAAGAAAGTTTGATATGTGAGGCTCTTAATAGCCCTGAAGTGGGATCTTCTCTCACATTGTTCCTGTCATGTTTACAGTGAACACACCCTGACTAGGGTTTGAACTGGGAAGTCTGCCAAAGATTGCCATCTGCTGGCAGACCAAGAATGTGCATGCAAGGAAAATGAAGGTAAATAAATTAAAGAGGCTATTTTTGGGCCTTTACAACCTACCTGCCCAAATGCCTTGAAAGCTTATCTGCAACCTATTATTGGGTCTATGGCTGAATTTGAGGAACTAAACATGGGAAATTCTAAAGAGCTAGAACAGGCTGAACCATGAAATAAAGAACAGCAGTCACATATGGCTTCCTACCACTAAATCCCTATGCAAAAGAGAAATTGAGCATCAGAGTAATCACACCATCATAATCAGATGCCTAGACATCAACAAAAAAATTGCAAGCCATACTAAGAAAAAGAAAGATATGGTTCAAGCAAAGGAACATGTCAATGCCCCAGATGAGACACAGGATTTGAGATGACTAATCAATGACATTCATACATATCTCCTAAATCAAATCAATGAGTTGAAAAACAATATGGCAAAAAGATAAAGGACATCAAAAAGACACTGGACAAGAACAAACAAGAATTTGAAAAACTGAATAGAAAAATAACAGTGATATGGGAATGAAAGACACAATAGGTGAAATTAAAAACACAGAGGCATACAACAGCAAGTTTGAAATCATAGAATAAACAATAAGTGATGTATGGGATAATTACAACTAATATAACTTATGGAAGATAGTTAACAGTAATAATGTATTGTTTTTTCATCAATGGCAAAGATATACCAATTCTATGGGACAATGATAGGGGGAATAAGGGGATATGGCATTTTTCCCTTTGGAATAATGAAAGCATTCTAATATTGACTGAGGTGGTGACAGTACAAATCTGTGATTAAATGACAGCCACTGAGTGTACACTTTTAATGAATTAAACAAAACATGGGACTGCATAACACAGGGAATACTGTGGAGAAATATGTATTGTGGTTAACAGAGCAAATATGAGAATGCTCTCTCATGAGCTATAGCAAATATATAATACTAAGTCTGGGTGTTCATTATCAAATGGGTTGGAGAAAAATCCTCCAAATTTAAGATATGGGGTATAGTTAGTAGTAATATTTTGATTATGCTCTTTCATAGTTTGTAAGAAATGTTTCATAACAATGCAAGCTTCTGGTGGTGGGGTGATGTATGGGAGCCCTATATGATGATATGCATGGTCGTTTTGTAAATTCACAATTATTATACACATATTGTTTATGTATGTTCATGTATGAATGATATACTTCAATATTTTTTAAAATGCACACTTTAAAAAAAAAGTAATGTAAAAGACAGAATAGCTGAAATTGTAGAGAAAGAAGAAGAGAGAGAAAAGATTGGAAACTCTTGAACAGTTGCTAAAGGAGTTGAAATATAACATGAAGTGCAACAGCATATGTGTCATTGGAGTTCCAGAAGGAGAAAAGAAGGGTTAGGGTGCAGAAAAAGTATTTGAAGAATAATGGCAAAAAAGTCCCCAACTCTCAAGCTAAAAATGAATTTACATATCCAAGAATCACAGCATACTCCAATCAGAATAAACATGAATGGAATTACTACAAGACACATTCTACTCAAAATGTCAAATACCAAAGATAAAGAGAAAATTCTGAAAGCAGCTAGGGAGAAGCAAACCATCACAAACAAGGGATGCCCAGTAAGTCTTCATATGGATTTCTTATCAGAAACCATGGAGGTAATGAGACAACAGTATGATGTAATTAGTATACTGAAAGAGAATTGCCATCCAAGAATTCTTTATTCAGCAAAATTGGCCTTCAAATATAAAGGTGAGTTTAAAATATTCACAAATAAAAAGAAACTAAGAGATCTCATTTTTTCAAAAAATCTGGCTTTGCAGGAAGCACTAAAGGGAGCCCTACAGCCTGAAAGATTTGGAGGAGAGTGTAGAAAGGAAGACTCTCAGAAAGGATAACCAAAAGGGTAAAATGGTAGATGAAAATAAAATATGACCTATGAAAGCCAAAGAATAAAATGGTGGAAGTATTTAATGCATTTGAAGTAATATCATTGACTGTAAATGCACTAAACTCCCCAATCAAAAAATTTAGGTTGGCAGAATGGATAAAAAAAAAGAACCCCCATATGCTGCTGTCTACAAGAGACTCACCTTAGATCCAGGGATACAAATCAGCTGAAAGTGAAAGGTTGGAAAAAGATATTCCACAAGCAATAACCAAAAATGAGCAGAGATAGCTATACTAATATCAGGGAAAAAAAAGATTTTAAATACAAAAATATGATGCAGAAGGCAATTATATATTAATGAAAGGGACAATCCACCAGGAAGGAGTAACATTCATAAATATATGCACCTAACCAGGGTACACCTAAATACATGAGGAAACTTGAGCAAAACTGAAGGGAAAAATATCTTTATAATAATATTTGGAGACTTCAACATGCCACTCACATCAATAGTATAACTAGATAAAAGATCAGAAAGGAAACAGAGAACATGAACAATATGATATACAAGCTAGATCTAACAGATATATACAAAATGTTGCAAGTCCCAAATCAGGGTTTTACATACTTCTCAAGTGCTCATGGATCTTTTACCAGGATAGAGTACATGTTGCTTTACAAAGCAGGTCTCAATAAATATAAAAAGATTGAAATTATACAAAATACCTTCTCAGATCATAATGGAGTTAAGGTGGAATCAATAATAGGCAGGAAATGGGAAAATTTGCAAATGTGTGTAGGATAAAAAACACACGGCTAAACAATCAGTGGATCAACGAAGAAATTGTAAGAGAAATTAGGAGATATTATGAGACTAATGAAATGAGAGAACAACTTATCAAAATATATGGGATACAGTGAAGGCTTTGCTGGGAGGGAAATTTGATAGCCTTAAATGTCTATATTACAAAACAAGAAAGAGCTAAAATCAAAGACCTAACTGAACACCTGGAGAAACTAGACAAGAACAACAAATCAATCCAAAGAAAGGAGAAGGAAATAAGTAATAAAGTTTTGAGCAGAAATAAATAAAATTGAGAAAAAAAATAGAGAAAATCAACAAAACCAAAAGCCAGTTCTTTGAGAACAATAAAATTGACAAACACTTAGCTAGACTAACAAAGAAAAAAGAGAGCAGATGCTAATAAATAAAATTCAGAAATGAAAGGGGGGATGTTACGACTGACTCCACAGAAACAAAAGGGATCATAAGAGAATATTTTGAGAAATTCTATGCCAAGAAATTAGACAGCCTATATGTAAATGGACAAATTCCTAGAAACACACAAGCAACCTATATTGGCTGCACAAGAAATATAATAACACAACAAACAATCACATTTAAAGAGATTGAATCTGTCATCAAAATTTTCCAAAAAAGAAAAGTCCAGGTCCAGATGGCTTCACAGGTGAATTCTTCAAGTCATTTCAATAATTAACACCAATCCTTTTTAAATCTTCCAAAAAATTGAAGAGGAGGGAAAACTATTCAATTTATTTTATGAAGCCAACATCACCCTAATATCAAAGCCAAATAAAGGTACTACAAGAAAAAAGAAAATTACAGACTAATATCTCTAATGAACGTAGATGCAAAACTTCTCAAGAAAATACTTGCAAATAAAATCCAACAGCATATTCAAAGAATTACACATCACAATCAAGTGGGATTTATTCCTGGTATGGAAGGGTGGCTCAACACAAAAAAATCAATTAACATAATACACCACATTTAACAAACTGAAGAAAAATAATCACATCATCATCTTAACTGATGCAGAAAAGGCATTCAGCAAAATCCAGCAAAATTTCTTAATAAAAATACTTTGAAAGAGAATAATAGAAGGAAAGTCCC
The DNA here is from genome assembly GCA_029593785.1 of Cabassous unicinctus. Classification (NCBI taxonomy): domain Eukaryota; kingdom Metazoa; phylum Chordata; class Mammalia; order Cingulata; family Chlamyphoridae; genus Cabassous; species Cabassous unicinctus. The sequence continues at coordinate 5,745 of JAQZBX010036169.1, forward strand.
TCAATATGATAAAGGGCATATATGAAAAACCTTCAGCCAACATTGTACTCAATTGGGAAACATTGAAAACTTTCCCACTAAGATTGGAAACAAGAAAATGATGTCACTATAATCACTGTTATTCAACATTTTACAAGAAGTTCTACCCAGAGCAATTAGACAAGAAAAAGAAATAATGGAAATCCAAATTGGAAAAGATGAAGCAAAAATTTTACTATTTGCAGGTGACATGATCGTATATTTTTAAAATTATGAAATATCTATTTCAAAGCTACTTGAGCTAATAAACAAGTTCATCAAATTTCAGGATACAAGATCAACATGCAAAAATCAGTTTTTCTATACACTAGTATTAAACAATATGAGGAGAAAATCAGTAAAAAATTTCCTAATTACAATAGCAACAAAAACACTCAAATACCTAGGAATCAATTTAAACAAACTTGTAAAAGACCTGCTAAAAGAAACCAAAGAAGACCTAAACAAATGGAAAGACATTCTGTATTCATGGATTAAAAGAAAAAATATTGTGAAAATGTCAATCCTATCAAAATTGATTCATGGATTCAACACAATCCCAATCAAATTCCAAATAGCTTACTTTACAGAAATAGAAAAGGCAATTACCATGTTTATTTGGAAAGGAAAGGGGAATCAAAAACTCAAAACCATTCTAAAAAAGAAGACTGATGTGGGAGGACTCTTAGTGCCTGACCTTGAAACAAATTAGAAATTTACTGTGGTCAAAGCAACATGGTATTGTCATAGAGCTAAAAACATTGATCAATGGAATATAAGTGATAGTGAGAAATAGACCCTTCTCCTCTATTGCCTTTAACAAGCCTGCTGTGGCAGTTTGAGATTATTTATGAATCCCACAAAAAGAAATAGTATGTTTGTAAACTAACCTATTACTCTGGGTGTGATACCCTTTGATTTTATTAGATCCACCTGAGATGTCTTTGATAAAAATACCTGTTAAGATTAGGGTTTTGTGTCCACCATGTCAATAAGGCATATCTCAGGTTGAGTTCCCACCTCCTTGGGGGGTTGATATAAATGGACTCTCACTCAAGATGACACACAGGAAGAGAGAGAGCTCCATAGATGCCAGAGGAGAGAACTTTGTCATGTTTCAGAAGAGGAGAGAATTTTGTCAGCTTTGACCGTAGAGCCACAGGAAGAGAGATGAGTAATTTGCCTTATAGTTTGCAGCAGAGCAGTTGAGAAGACCCAGAAAGACACAAGCCCTGTGCCAGACTGAATATAGGAAACCCTGAGAGAACCAGGCAGATATCAGTGACCATCTCAGTTCAACACATGACATCTGACTTTGGTGACAAAGCAAACTGGAATTGGACTCATTAGGGTGTTGTAACTGTAATCTTTTACCCCAAAGAAATACACTTTATAAAAGCCTACAGACTTCTGGTACTTTGTATCAGCACACCTTTGGTAGAATAATTCACCTTTCAAGTCCAGGTCTCTTTAACAAATGATGCTGAGAAAATAGGCTCCCCATTAACAGAAGAATGAAAAAGGATTCCTCCTTTACTCTCTAAACACGAATCATCTCAAAATGGATCAAAGACCTAAATATAAAAGCTAGAACCATAAGAGAACCAGAACAAAAATGTAGGGAAAATGCTTCAAGAACTTGTAAGTGGAAGTCTCTTAAACCTTACACCAAAAGCTTGAGCAACAAAAGAAAAATAGATGAATGGGACATCCTCAAAATTAGACACTTTTGCACCTAATCGGATGTTGGCAAAAGGGAGTAAAAGCAACTGAAACAATGGGACAAAGTACTTGTCAATCACATATCCAATAAGGGTTTAATATCCATGGTATATAAGGAGATTATACAACTCAAAAATAAAAAGGCAAACAACCTGATTAAAAAATGCACAAATGATTTGAATAGACATTTGTCCAAAGAAGAAATAAAAATGGAGAAAAAAGCAAGAAAAAATGTTCAGCACCACTAGTGATTAAGGAAATGAAATCAAAATTGCAATGAGATATTTCACACCTATTATTATGGTCACTATTAAAAAGACAGAAAACTACAAGTGTTGGAGAGGATGTGGAGAGATAGGAATGCTTATTCACTGTTGGTGGGAATGTAGAATGGTACAGCCACTGTGGAGTATTGTTTGGCAGTTCCTAAGGAAGTTGAATATAGATTTGCCATGTGACCTGGCAATACCACTACTAGGTATATACCCAGAAGACCTGAGTAGTGACACGAACAGTCATCTGCACATGGATATTCATAGTGGCATTATTCACAATTGCCAAAAGATGGAAACAAGCCAGGTGTCTAACAACTGATGAATGGATAAATTGCAGTGTATACACATAATTGTATATTATTCAGCTGTGAGAAGGTTATGAAGTCAAGAAGCATACGATAATATTGATGAACCTGGAGGACATTATTTTTACTGAAGCAAGCCAGACACAAAATGGCAATACTACATGATTGTGCTATTATGAACTAAATATATTGCATAAACTCATGGAGTTAATAACTAAAATATTGGTCACCAGAAATAGAATGGGGTTAGAGAATGTAATCTGTGAAGGTTTGGTAAAAATGTTGTTTGTAAATCTTTTAAATGAACAGAAATAGTGGAAGAATTTCATAGCGTTTTTAACTATCAGTGCTAATATATAGATATTATAGTGATTAAAAAGGAAAACTTAAGGTCCTATATATTACTAGAAGGAAAGCTACAAAATGTAACATCAGACTGTATACCATAACAGTATGGGTAATATTGCATATATAAGAGTGTTTTCCTTTGAAACACAACAAATGTATGTTAATATTACAAGATGTTAATATCAGACAAAAATATAACCAATGTAAACCATGGACAATAGAGTATAATAATATATTAATAATCTCCCATTAAGGGTAAGAAAAAGGAAATATGCTAAAGAAAGAATCTAGACAAAAGGTTCTTGTGGCAGTTTGGTATTGTTTATGAATTCTAAAACTAAATATTGGATTGTGTTTGTAAAGTGGTCTGTTCCTCTGGGCATGTTAGATTGTATTAAATTCAGAGGTTTCACTTTTACTTGATTAAATTATGATTAGCTCTTTGATTCAGCCACTTCAGTAACACATTGAGTCCCCACTCCCTTGGTCAGAGGGGACTCACAGGGAAAATGATAGGGCAGAAGAAAGCGGTCTAGTTTTGATGCTGCAGCCCCGGGAAGTAAATACAATGAGAAGAAGAACACAGAGGAAGAGAGACAGCTTATTAGACACAGCAGAGACCCTGGCATTTCAGAGGCCCCGGGAAAAAAGATGAGACTGATAATCTACAGCTGACCTTGTAAAGAGAGCTGAGCCCAGAAAGAAATGGGTGCTTGGGAGAGAGATGAGGCTTATACCAGATAACAGCTGAGATGAGAAGAAGCTGGGCCCATGGAAACTTAAGAGGGGGAAAGATGGCTGAATGTTTGCAGAAAACCATGCCCATCTTGCTCCAACACATGGCAACAGACTTTGGTGAGGGAAGTAACTTATGCTTTATGGACTGGTAACTGTAAGCTTCTACCACAAATAAATAATCCTTTATAAAAGCCAACAGATTTCTGGAATTTTGCATCAGCACCCCTTTAGTTGACTAATAGAGTACTATATATTGTTTGACTCCATCTATACAAAATATAAATACAAATAAATTAGAGAGAAACAGAATAGCAGCTATGTATGGCAGGGAAAGGAAAGAGAGATTGTGAGGTGATTATTAAGGGGGAGAGATTTTTGTTTCTTTATTTTTTTTGTTATTATTATTGTTATTGGAATAATGAAAATGCTCTAATCTTGATTGAAGTGATGAATGCACAACTCATTCTATCATACCAAATTCCATTGAAAGTACACTTTGGATGGATTGTATGCTTTATGAATATGTATCTATAAAACTTATTTTTTAAAAACTGAAAGAGAGTAGTACATTCCTAAATAAAGAAAAACTGAGGGAGTTCATCATCACTAGATTAGCTCTACTAGAAAAGCAAATGGAGTTCTTCAGGTGAAAGATAAGAACACCAGACAATAGAAACTGCATGAAGAAAAAAGATAATCAGTATGAATACATTGGTAAATATAAATGCCAGAACTAATGTATTTTTGGTTTATAAAACAGTTTTTACTTCATAAAGGTTCTAAAATGTGAATGCATGTAACATAATTATAATTGATTGGTTTTGGACTCATTATGTGTAAGTACTTAATTTTTGACAAGAACTACCTAACAGTCTGGGGACTATAGTGTGTATTCTATTTAAGCTAAGTTGTTATAAAAATGGAAATTTTATAAATTAAGGGCATAAATTTCAAAGCCCATTGAACAATAAATAAAATATTTGAAAATTAGAAACATATGAAAATGAATTCTATAGAGTTCACTAGAAAAGATAACCTAAATAAAAATGTAATAATAGAAAACTTAAGGTGAAAAAAAGAAACAAGACTAAAAAAAGGTTTAAATGGTAGAAGAACTTCATTACCAATACTTAATTAAAATGTAAATGGGTTCAACTATGCAGCCAAATGGCAGAAATTCACAGAATGGGTGAAAAATTATGATCCAGTTATTTTTTGTTAAAAGACATTTGCCTTAAATTGAAGACACAAGAATATTGAAAGTGTAGAGATGAGGGGAAAAACATGTAGCATGAAACTAGTAACTGAAAGAGAGCATGGTTAGCTATGCTCATATTAGCTAAAATAGACTTTAAGTCAGAAACTGTTACAAAGGACAAAGAATGTCACTATATACTTATAAATGGATTAAAGAAGAAATAATGAGAGAAATTAGTATATATCTTGAGGCAAATGAAAAAGAAAACACAAAATACCAAAATTCATGGGATGCAGCATGGCAGTGCTCAGAGGGAAAGTTTAACTCCTAAAGCTTACCTTTACAAAGAGAAAAATCTCAAATGGGAAATTCACACCTGGAGAAAATATACAAAGAACAGCAAACCATACCCAAAGTGAGCAGAAGGAAGAAAATAACAAAATAAAAGTGGAGATACATAAAGCAGAGAATAAAACAAACAGAATTAATGAAACCTAAAATAGGTTCTTTGAAAAGATCAGTATAATTGACAAACCATTAGCTAGCCTGGCAAAGAAAACAAAAGGAGAGGCCACACATAATTAAAATAAGAAATAAAAGGGGAGCATTTCTACCTACCCCACAAAAATAATATATATATATATATATATTATAAGAGGATACTATAAGCAAAACAACTGCACACTAACAAATCAGATAACCTAATTGAAATGTATGCATTCCCAGAAACACACAAACTACCTATATTGACTCAAGAAGAAACAGATTATATCAAGGATCATGAAAAATTCCTCAACATTATAGAAAGCATATATGATGCTCACTTTGTCAGCACATATACTAAAATTAGTATGACCCCTGTGCAAGGATGACAGGTAAATTCATGAAGCATTCTATATTTTTATATTTGGAACATAGGGCATTTTTAGTCGTTTGGAATTAAGTATAAACCACAATGTAAAATATAGACCTTGGTTAGTAGCACTGCTTCAATATTTATTCATCAATTATAACAAATGTACCCTACAATTTTTAAGATGCTATTAATAGTGGAAGATGTGTGAGGGGGAGAGGTGGGGTATATGGGAATCCCTTATACTTTCTATGTAACTTTTCTGCAATCTAAAACCTTTTTTAAAATAAAGTTTATATTAAATAAGAGTAGATATGAAAATCCACAGCTAATATTCAGTGGTGAGAGTCTAAAAGTTTTCCCTCTAAGGTCAGTAAGGCCTAAAGTGACAACTGTTACTCAATATTTTACTGCAAGTTCTAGAGAGAGAAATTAGGAAAGATCAAGAAATAAAGGCCATCCAAATTGGAAGGGATGAAGTATAACGTTCCCTAGTTTCAAATGACATTACCTTAAAATCATGAAAAATTCACAACAAAGCAATTAGAATTAGTAATTATTTCAGCAAAGTGAAAAGGTACAACACATGCAGAAATCAGTAATTTCTATACACTAGTAATGAAAAATCTGAGGTGACTAATAAAATGAAAACATTTACAAAATAAATGAAAGGATAAAATATCCAGGGTAGATTTAACCAGGGATGCAAAGCCTTTGTGAAAAGAGTGTAAGCGGAACACTCCCTCATATAATATACAAAAATTAACACAAAAACTATTAACAACCTAAACATAAGATGTAAAACAGTTGAATTCCTAAAGGAAAATAGAGGGAAATATCTCTAGTATCTTTTAACAGACAGTGGATTCTTAGAATTTATACTGAAATATAAACAACAAACAATGAGATAAACTGACTTTATTATTTTTTTAAATTGTACATCAAAAGACATTATCAATAATTCAAAGGAAAATCAAAGGAACAGAAAAAAATATTTAGGAACCACATGCTTACAACAAAACAAAAAGACAAGCAACTCAATTAAAAAATGTGAAAGGACTTGAATATGTATTCATCCAATATTATAAACAAATAACGAATAAGCACATGAAAAGATGCTCAACATCATTAACCACTAGGTAAATGAAAATTAAAAAATCACAATAAGATACTTCTCAAACTCACTAGAATGACTATTTTTAAAACATGGAAATAATATGTGGCAGAGGAGGTGCAGAGAAATATGAACACTGATACATCATTGGTTGGAATATAAAATGGTGTATCTTCTATAGAAAACTGTTTGGTCGTTCCTCAAAATGTTAAACATAGAACTATCATATGACTCAGTAATCCCACTTCTAGGAATATATCCAAAAAATTTTAAAGCAGGGACTTGGACAAATATTTGTTCACCAAATTTCATAACAGCAAATTAACTAATGCCAAAAGGTCAGAGCAACTCCAATGTCCATCAGCAGATGTATGAATAATCAAAATGTGGTATATCCATACAATTGAGTGCTATTCAGCCTTATAAAGAAATGAAGCTCTAATATTTGCCTCTGCATGGATAAAACATGAAGAGGACATAAATCAGATACAAAGGGGCAGATATCTTATGATTCCTCTTATATGAAATACCTAGACTATTCAAATGAATAGAGACAGAAAGTAAAGTACAGGTTCCCAGGGGAAGGAAGATGGGTCATGTTGAGATAACACAAAATGGATATAGGGTTTATATATGGGATAGTGGGAAAGTTTTGGTGATGGATGGGTGGTTAGGGTAGCACAACATTGTGAAACTGATTTAGCAGCATCTGCTGGTCTCCCTTCTTTTCGGGGTTTTGTAGATTTGGGCCTCTTGCTCCCCTGGCTTTCTCTTGTTCTATCTCTGAATTCATTTCCCTTTTAAAGGAGTCCAGGAGGATTAAGTCCAATCCTGAATAAGGTGGGTCACACCTTAACTGAAGTAGCCCATTTCAACCATTGCCCATGGTTGAAATGTGAAAATTTATGGTATATGTTTCCACAATAAAAAATTAAGAACAACCAAAAAGACAATGAAAACTAAACACCATACATAATCCTGGACTGGATTTAATATTGGAGAAGTAAAGGCCCAAATGGATATAAATGTGGCATGTGAAAAATTGGTATACTGTACATTTTATATCAATATTAAAGCTCTTATACTTGATAACTGTATCAAGTTATCAAGATGGTTACAAAAGAAAATATCCTTGTTCTTACAAAACGTACAAAAAAAGCATTATATGTTCAAGGAACATGATATATACAACCTATTCTCAAATGTTTAGAAAACTGATGTAAAAGTAGGTGATAGAAGAGGGATGATAAATAGATTGACAGATAGAGGATAGAATGATTCAGCAAATTGGCGGTATCTTAAAATTGATGGGTATGAGTATCTATATTTTAGTTTGCTGCATAGGTTTGCATTATTTTTTTAACAAATCAATTTTATTGATGCATATTAATAAAGCAAAAAACATCAAAAGTGTGCAATGTTATTCAGTACAATCAAATAGTTGTGCTTTTCTTTTTTTAATAAAAAAATACATTTTCCAATTAAATGTACTGGATACATATAATTTTTTTGAATCATACAATATGTTACACAATATATTTGGTTCATAGTAGTGCAGTCATACAGTATTTGTCCTTTTGTTACTGGCTTGCTTCACACAATATAATGTCCTCCAGGTTCATCCATGTTGTCATATGCTTTACAATACAGCTATATAATATTCCCTTCTATGAATAGACCACAGTTTATCCAATCATGTGTTGATGGACACCTGGGTTGTTTCCAACTTTTGGGTATCATGAATAATGTTGCAATGAACATCAATTTGCAGATGTCTGTTCCTGTCACTACTCTCAGTTCTTCTGGGTATACACCCACTAGTGGTATTGCAGGGTCATTGGGCAAGTCTGTATTCAAGTTCTTTAGGAACTGCCAAACAGTCCTCCACAGTGACTGTACCATTCTGCATTCCCACCAACAGTGAATAAGTGTTCCTATCACTCCACATCCTCTTCAACACTTGTAGTTCTGTCTTTTAATAATGGCCATTCTGAAAGCTGTGAAATGATATCTCATTTTAGTTTCGATTTGCATTTCCCTAATCATTAGGGATGATGAGCATTTCTTCATGTGTTTTTTGTTACTTGTACTTCTTCTTTGGACAAATGTCTATTTAAATCTTTTGCCCATTTTTTAATTGGGTCAGTTGTCTTTATTGTTGAGTTGTAAAATCTCTTTATATACCCTGGATATCAAACCCTTATCAGATATGTGATTTCCAAATATTTTTTCCCATTGAGTTGGCTGCCTTTTCAGCCTTTGGACAAAGTCCTGTGAAGTGCAAAAGTGTTTAATTTTGAGGAGGTTCCATTTATCTATTTTTTCTTTTGTTGCACGTGCTTTGGATGTAAGGTCCAAGAAACCACCACCTACTACCAGGTCTTGCAGATGTTTCCCTACATTTTTTTCTAGTAGTTTTATGGTCCTGGCTTTTATATTTAGGTCTTTAATCCATTTTGGGTTGATTCTTATATAGGTAGTGAGATAGGGTTCCTCTTTCATTCTTTTGGTTATAGATATCCAGTTGTCCCAGCACCATTTGTTGAAGAGACTGTTTTGTCACATTGACATTAACTTGGAAGCTTTGTCAAAAAACAGTTGACTGTATAGGTGAGGGTTTATTTCTGGGTTATCAGTTCTATTCCACTGATTGATATGTCTACCTTTATGCCAGTACCATGCTGTTTTGACCACTGTAGCTTTGTAATACATTTCAACATCAGGCAGTGAAATTCCTCCCATGTTGCTCTTCTTTTTCAGAATGCTTTTGGCTATTTGGGTGCACTTACCCCTCCAAATGAATTTGGCAATTGCCTTCTCTAACTCTGCAAAGTAAGCTGTTGGGATTTTGATTGGTATTGCATTGAATTTATAAATCAGTTTGGGTATGATTGACATCTTCACGATATTTATTCTTCCAATCCATGAACATCGAATGTCTTCCCATTTGTTTAGGCCTTTTTAAATTTCTTTTAACATTGTTTTGTAGTTTTCTGCATATAGGTCCTGTATATTTTTGGTTAAATTATTTCCTAGATATTTGAGTCTTTTTGTTGCTATTGAAAATGGAATTTTTCCCGTAATTTCCTCCTCAGATTGTTCAGTACTAGTGTACAAAAACATTACTGGTTTTTGCTTGTTGATCTTGTATCCTGCCACTTTGCTAAACTCATTTATTAGCTCAAGTAGCTTTGTTGTGGATATCTCAGGATTTTCTAAGAACAGGATCATGTCATCTGCAAACAGTGAGAGTTTTACTTCCTCTTTTCCTATTTGGATACCTTTTTTTTTTTTCTTGTCTAACTGCCCAAGCTAGAACTTCTATTACAATATTGAATAATATTGTAATATTATTCAAGTGGGCCTTTGTCCTGTTCCTGCTCTTAGAGGGAAAGCTTTCAACCTTTCCCCATTAAATATGATGTTGGCTGTGGGTTTTTCATATATGTTTATCATATTGAGGAATTTTCCTTCTATTCCTATCTTTTGACATGTCTTTATCAAAAACGGATGCTGGATTTTGTCAAATGCCTTTTCTGTGTCGATTGAAATTATCATGTGTATTTTTTTCCTTTCAATTTTTTAATGTGGTGTATTACATTGATTGATTTTCTTATGTTGAACCAGACTGGCATACCAGGAATAAATCCCACTGTTTTGTATAATTTCAATCTTTTTCTGTTTATTGAAAGTTTCATTGTGCCCTAACATGTGGTCTATCCTGGAGAAAGATTCATGGGCACTTCAGAAGAACGTATAACACACTGGGTTTGGATGCCGTGTTCTCTATATGTATGTTAGGTCTAAATCATTTATCACATTGTTCACGTTCTGTTTCCTTGTTGATCTTCTGTTTAGTTGTTCTATCTAATGATGTGAGTGGGGTGTTGAAGTCTGCAACCATTATAGAGATGTCTATTTCTCCCTTCAGTTTTCCCTGAGTTTGTCTCATGTATTTTGGGCCCTAGATATTTATGACTGTTATATCTTCCTGGTGGATTGTCCCTTTTATTAAGATATAATGTATTTCTTATAACATTTTTGCATTTAAAGTCTGTTTTTTTCTGATATTAGTATAGCTACCACTGCTCTTTTCCGGTTTCACTTTTAGCTGGTTTGTATCCCTGGGTCTAAGGTGAGCTCCTTGAAAGCAGCCTGTGAATGGCTGTTTTGTTTTGTTTTGTTTTTGTTTTTGTTTTATCCATTCTGTCAGCCTCTATCTTTTGATTGGGGAGTTTAATCCATTCACATTCAATGATATTACTCTAAATGCACTATTTACTTTCTCCGTTTATTCTTTGATTTTCATGTCACATCTTATTTTTTTCTGTCTTTTTACTTATGGTTATCCTTTATGCTATTCTTTCTTCTATACTCTACTCCAAGCCTGTCTCTCCTGTCTTTTTCTTTCAGGTTCTAAGGCTTCCTTTTCCTGCAAAGGTGGATTCTTTTTTACAAACTCTCTTAGTTTCGGTTTGTTTGTGAATATTTTATGCTCACCTTCTTACATGGACACTTTTGCTGGATAAAGAATTCTCAGCTGGCAGTTTTCCTCTTTTCAGGATCCTAATTTTATCATACCACTGTCTTCACACCTCCATGTTTCTGAAGAGAAATCTGCACTAAGTCTTTCTGGATTTCCCTTGTATGTGATGGTTTGCTTCTCCCTTGTTGCTCTGAGAATTTTCTTTTTTTCTTTGACATTTGACATTCTAAATAGTATGTGTCTTGGAGTAGGTGTATTTGCATTTATTCTGATTGGGGTTTGGTGTGCTTCTTGGATATATAAGTTCATTTCTTTCGTGAGAGTTGGGAAATTTTCAGCTATTATTTCCTCAAATACTCTTTCTTTCCCCTTTCCCTTCTCTTCTCCTTCTGCAACTCCCATGACACTCATGTTGTTGCGTTTTGTGTTGTCAGTCAACTCTCTGAGCCCCTGCTAAATTATTTCCATTCTTTTCTCTCTGTTCTTTTCCCTCTTCAATTTTATCTTTTCTGTCTGCGGTATCACTTATCATTCTTCTATTATTTTGAGTCTACTGTTGTATGTCTCAAATGTGGTTTTGATCTCTCCTATTGTGTCTTTCATTCCCATGAGCACTGTTACTTTTTTGTTCAGGATTTCAAATTCAAATGAAAGCCAAAATTAGCAAATACCAACAAGGCAGAGTTTGAACAAAACAGAAAAATAAATAGCAATATGATAATATTAAACCTAAACCTATGAATAATTTAAATTAATGTGAAGTCTAAACACTGCAATTAAAAGAGATTCTCTGATAGAATTTTTTAAAAAAGACCCAGCTTAATGCAGCTTTCAAAAATTCATTTTAATTATAAGCATATAGTTTAAAAGTAAAGATATAAATATATAAAATATTAACACTAATTGAAAGAAAACTGGAGTGTTAGTTTATTAAATTCATAGCAGCTAACCTAGACCAGAACAAAATATTAACAGGGTTAAAAAGGTCATTTCAGAGTGATAAGGGAGTCAATTCATTAAGATGACATTAACAAAATCACAAGCTCTTGCACATTAAATAACAAAGCTTCAAAATACACAAAGAAAAATTACCAGGAAAAAGACATGAATAATTTATTTGATGATTTTGACACCCTACACTCTCGTTTTTGATTCCTGAAATCAAGGGAAATATTCTGTATTGAGTTTCTAGAACTTTGTAAAGCTTTTTTCCTTATGGCCCAGTAAATGGTATGTATAAAAAATGTCCAATGTTTATTTGAAAATAATGTATAATTTGCAGTTTTAGGATAAGTTTTCTCTAAATTTCATTTAAATCTTTTTGGTAAATTGTTTTACTCAAGGCTTTTATCTATTCTTACTTTTATCAATTTGTTCTGTAAGATGTTGGCACTAAATCTTAAACTCTTTAATTACATTATTTTTTTCTTATTTTGCATTTAATTCCCTTAAATTTGTTTTATATATTGTGATTCTATATTATCATATCATGAAAACACTATGGCATCTTATTTGAATAAATATTTCAAAATTTTAATTTTGAAATTTGAATAAATATTTCAAAATAATATTTCAAAATTAGCTTTATAAATTTTAAAGATTTATAAAGTTTAAAGATGGCTATTTATACTGGAAAATTGGTATCCAAATTGTATTGTGCACAATGTTATCAATCAATATTTGAAGAATAAAATGGAAACTAAGTATACTGTGTCATCATTATATTAAATAATACCATTTATACATTGCTAACTACATAATGCTTTTTTACAATTACAAACATAAACATATATCAATGCTTGGTCAAACATGAGGGAAAGTAGTATTATTTTACTGAAAATGACAAGTAATAGATAAAAAAGTTTGCAGACTGAATAGTGGTTTGCACATTAACTATCATCAGTGCCCTGTGATAAAAACAATCTTAGAATTAACAGAAGTGACAGTATTGTTTGCAATTAGTGGCAATCATTTCTCCAATTAATACATCTAGAAAACAAAACTGTAATATTTTAATTATTTTATCATGAAGATTTCTTATGTTTGGGAAGCCATTCAGTATGACAAACTATTTTATCATACACTAGAGAGCAATGTGCTAATCTCAAGAGTTATTATTGGGATATGGGCCCTAATACGTAAGTCACCTATATGAAACTCTAATTAAAAACATGTTTTGCAATTTTAAATATATTGAAAGGATGCTTCAGATGCAATATATTTGGAAATTTTAAAAATCCTATTTTTATTTTCATGGCATGGAGAGCATAGTATCTTCCAACAAGTAATATCAATCCTAAACATTCCCAACAGAGCAGTGGTTTATATTTCACAAATATTTATATTTGCTTTGAGTATAGTAATTATTATTTGAAATTTATTCTTCCACATTATGAAAAATAATGTATTATTGATCTTTCTTACCAACCACACCTTCCTCAGATCATTCTTTTTCATTAATAAAATAATTAAAATTTTAGTGTTAATTTATGAACAATTTTAGATGTTCTTTTATTCATTTTTAGAGTTATGTTAAATATATGACAATGAATGATTCTAAGTGCAAAAGGAGATCAAGCAAATTTAATATAGAGTTTAACAAGTTTGTGTCTTATTTTATTTAAATGGGAATAATTGGAAAGAGAACTATTTAGCAAAAAAATGCAAGTGCATACCAGTGATATTTCAGCCATCAAGGTAATGTGAATTTTGGAGAGTGGAAACCTCAAAATAGAATGTATGTGTTGTTTCCCAGCTGACATATAATCAAAGGAATGTTACTTAGAAAGCAAGTTGGGTCACTCAAAGGTGGAAATGGGGAGTTAATATTGAATCATATTTTAATGACATCATAAATATGGTCTTGAAGAGGGAGACAAATAAACCCTAGAAACCACGTGGAAGAAATTAGCCAAAGTCCATTTATTGACTCACATTTATCCAATTTTATTCTCTCTATTTCATATTAGTTAATAGGCTATTATATGACATTTCATCATGCTACTTTGGTCTCCAGGCTTATGTAAATCATTTCCAGGATAGGGATAGCATGAAACTATTGTCTTTAAGGGCTTGTGCCTGTGTTTCCAAATATTTTCTTTACTATAAAAACTTAACCTATCACTTACTGTATAAAATGGCTATATTGAAGGTCAAACTTTTGCTTAGAAGATAAATTGATTTAATATAAGTAATTTCTATGTATCCCTGGCACATTAGTAATATTCTTTAAATGTTTATACTTAGTATTATTTGATAACCAAATAGAATGTGAGTACAGAAAACAGGTTGATTTTTTGGACCTCTGAAAATTTTACAAATTGTTATCCATTCCCTGCCCACTTTTTATCTCCACTTCCACCACTGTTACTTTTGATACTATTTTGACATTTGATTCTTGGCATCTCTGTCATTTTTTAATAATTTGTTAGACTTTTTCTGGCTTTGTTTTTTTTCATTTCATGGCCTGGATAAAATAATCAACCACTTGAATTACATTAACACAACCTTTTATTTATTCAGAATGGCCTATGTAGTTTGTTATTTACATATTATGCCCCATAGTTCTCACTGAAATTCAGTAAAAAAAAGGAAGTAAAATATGGAATTTTAAAAATCAAAGAATAGATGGGGAATGGATGTGGCTCAAGCAGTTGAGCACCTGCTTACCACATGGGAGGTCCTGTTTGATGACTGGTGCCTCCTTACAAAAAACAAAATCAAACAACAAGAAAAACAAATGAAAAAGCCAACTCAGGGAATCAGATGTGGCTTCGTGGTTAAGTACCGGCTTCCCACATACAAGGTTCCAGTTTCAATCCCAGGCCCAGATACCTCAATAAAAATTTAAAAAATCACTGAAAGTTCAAAGGCATTTAATAAACCGTGAAATGTAAGTCGAAAAGCATGCCTTCAATGAGAGAACTATCTGCTCATATTGCATATTGCCACACTGTGCATTTCCTCCAGCAGATCTCCTGATCATACTGAGCTTCACAGTTTGACACAACACCAAATCAGACTCCTCTTTCAGGCTGAACATTCATCATTATGGTGATAGTCCAGCCTTCTGACCACTGCACGACTCATGAGACACAGATTTTTGTATTCACTTAAATTACAATTATCCAGGGCTAAAATGTTTTTCCTACATATTTAATAACAATATTTATTTTTCCCATCTCGTCCCAATGTCAGCATACTGGTTTATCAATTTAAAATATCCTAAGAGATTTTGTATTAATAAAGTAAGACTTTCAATATAAAATAATTCTTATGTGTAATCACTCATCTTTCCCCCTTATCTGCTATTTTAATGTGAATGGAATCATTGATATCTAAGGCTACCTCACAAACTCATCTAAAGGCTTTATCCTTTAGACCCCACTAAATGCCAATATTTCCCATTGAATGCCATAAGATTTTCATGATTCCCCATGTTATTCTTGAATATAAATAAATGCTTAGTTTCTTCTTTTAAAAAAATCACTTGCAACACTATATAAGTAGCTATTACTTTTGAGAATTACTATTTATTTAATAATAAAATATCAAGTTCACTAATGAAGTCAGTTGTGTCTTCAGGTTTGTGGAAAATACTGTAATGCTTTCCCATAAAATATGAACGTATTTCAGAAATTGAGTAAGCTGACATAGAAAAACATTGCTTGGTATACAGGTCATTAATGAATGCTGTACTTAAAAATGTTCTCTTTCATGTTTATAGATCCCTTACTGAATGCTAAACTGCAAAAGATATTCTTCTGGACATGATTAATCTGAGTATTTTAGTTTCTGTATTGAAACCACAGAATGCACATTTTCAGACCTGCTTACTCTCGTGTTCTTTACTTCTCACTGATAATGGGACATTCATTGTGCAACCACAATTCACATTACTGTTTCCTTGTTCCCTTTTCCCTGTGACCAGTATAAACACTTGTAACAGAAAACCTCTGCTAAATGCCAGAATTCTGGACAGGTATCATTTTCACACAGACCTCCTGTTCTCAAGACTAAAAGCTTTCTATATTTTCATTCCTCTTTATTTCACGATGCTTCAAAATGGTTAAATGAATAGTTCTTATCATTGTTTTATACCAAACTGTTTACTGAAAATTTATTGATAACATGTTATGATAAACTTGGTTAAAATTGATACCACACTATTTATATTAGATCTATCTATCTATAAATTATTATAAAGAAATATAGAGTAGCTTAATAGTAGATGAATATGTGTGTGATTATACATAGCAGCTCTAAGCAAATTAAAATGGTTTCATTCTGAAGAATGAGATTTTCAAATAATTGCGAAATTCTTCCTCACTGAAGTCCTTATCGGACATCTACTACCATATTTAAAAATCACAAAAGGCTATAACAATTTGAACATAGATTGAAGGAAAAGCCTTATTTCACAATTACCAATCAAATTTAGGATTCTAACTTGAATTTCCATGTAGCATTGTAGCAGAGTTAAAACTTCATGGACATTAGGGGAAGAAAATTTTTGCATCCTGCCTCTGCCATTAACTACTATATAGTTATGGAGAAACTTTCAAATATCTTGGAAACTCAAATTCCTTTTCTATAAAATTTTTATTAATGGCTACCTCATGAATTTAATATTTGTAACATTTTTCAAATAAATGAGACTCTTAAAATAATAGCTATGCTGAAGGAAAGTAAATGAAAAAGAATTACAAATCCACAATAAGTTTGTGATTCCTCCAGCACAGTACTATTTTTAAGAAAGGAGATGAAGAAATAAAGGAAAGGAAGCATTCTGCATTTGCTCATGTAATTTTATATTAAATAGAATATGGTCATATAAAATGTCCTGCATGAGTAAATGGAAATTGTAAATTAATTTTTTTATATTTTAAAAGATGCTCAGATAACATAAATGTTACATAAAAATTACAGGGATTCCCATGTTTCTCACCTCCCATACCTCCCATAGCCTCCCACATGAACATCCTTTATTACTGTGGCACATCACCTGCAATGGATATACACCTCCTGGGGCTTTGTCACTAAGCATGGACCATAGTTCACATTGTAGACCACACTCTCTGCCACACAGTTCTGCATGTTATATGCTGATGTAAATTGGCCTATATCTGTCGCTGTAATGTCACAAAAGGATATTTCCTCAGTCCAGAAAAAGCCCCTGTATTACAACTGCTTTTCCCTCTCCCTGCCCTGAAAGCATCCAGTGGCCACTGACTCCACCACAATGCTGTATTTTCTTCCATTGCTTGAATCACAATATGTCTACAAAAGAATACCAATAAGTCCACTCTAGTCCATAGCTCTCCCCGAATCCTGAGAAGTCTGGGATGGTGATGACCACTTCACCTCTAAGTGAGAAGAGGCTTATATCCCACAGATAAGATGGATGGGATTATCCTGCCTCTAGCTGCAGACTCTCTCCATTCACTGGGATGGCTGTTGTCTATCATCACCTCCACGCCAGGTGAATCGGGTGAGTCCATTGAGCTGTAGAGTAGGAGTTGCAGCTCCAACGAGATTCCAGGCCCAGCTGGCACATGGGCAGATCAAAGGCTTCAGTCTCTGGAAGTACACCTACAAACTCCAGGACCACATATAGGTGTGAATAGAAGGGACTGATGGACCATGTGCAGGGAGCACTTATTTGAGTCCAACTCTGTCACTCTCAGGAGCACTGATTCCAAAGTATAGCCCACTGATAAGGCATCTATCTCTGGAGCTATACCCCCTTATATAGGACCTGGGTGTCTCCAGAGCCCTCAGGAGCCCCTCTGTTTGGAGCGATATCCACTTTGGTGTTCTATGAGATCCTACTGAGGTGTGCATAAGCATTACCTCTGGGATGACCTCTGGACTCTCTTTGAAGTCTCTTAGCCACATGAACTCATTTGTCTTTACCTTTTTCCCCTTTCATTCAAGGTCTTTTTCCAATCATATTGCCAGTTGGCACTTCGTATTAATCCCTCATTGCCAGGGAGGCTCATCCCTGGGAGTCATGTCCCATGCTGGGGGAAAGGTAATACAATCAGAGGCTGAGTTTGGCTTAGAGAAAGGCCACATTTGAGCAACAAGGAGACTCTCAGGTGGCAACCCTTAGGTACCCCATAACAGTAGGCTAAGTTTCAATTACAAGAGCAAAGACTCATAATGCTAGTCATCAATAACAAGAACCCATTAGTGGACCATCCTGCTTTGCCAGACACTGCACCTGTAGTCGGGGGACTGTTGCTGCTCTCTTGGAGAATGTGGCAGAGCTCTCCAGGGTGGGAATTCAGTATTCTCTCATTTATTGAGTGATTCTCCACCCACTGGACCATGCCCAACCCCTTGATCATTTGAACAATTTTATATATCTTTCATGTATATTCAGGTGAACTTCCTCCCATGAAACCCCCATCCCAGACACCCCCCCACCAATGATCCTCTCCTGCCCCCATTGTAACCCTTCTGTGATCTAAACCTTC
>JAQZBX010036170.1:0-24284 GCA_029593785.1 Cabassous unicinctus
GTCTTCCCCCATTTTTTAATTTTTAATTTTGGTGGACAGTCAGGTTTTCTTCATCCTCATATTAAGTGTTATACAACTACAGCTTTCAGAAAAGTCCCCCACTAGCTTTTTCCTTTAACATGCTTGCCAACCCTAAAACCCTCTAGCACAGAAATTTTGGAGTCATCGAATTGGAGTCAGAAGACTTGGGTTTGGTTGTCAGTTCCACCATTTCCCAGTTGCATGTCTTTGAGATCTGATTCTAAACTCTCCCACAGGTCTATCTGTTAAATAAAGATAAATTACAGCTCTGTCTACACAACTGGATTAAATAAGATGATAATACTATAAAGGGATGGGAAGTGGTAATATTTCCTTAGCCTCAGAATTCACAAAGAGATCTCACAGAATAGAAGAAATATTAATGAAATATACTGCTGAAAAAACAAAACAACAAAATTGGGGCCACTTTCCAAGGACTTCAAGCTGTTCTGCTGCCCCAATCATGGCCAACATAGTGTCTCAAAAGCTCCCTCCCCTCGACCCCCTCTCCCTGCCAACACACATACCATGCAAGCAAAGGAGTAGGAAAAGGAGTTGGAGTTGGAAGTTACCTGAGAGCTGAGTCCTCAGCCTATCAGTAGTGCTCTGTCTCTTTTCTTTTTTCGGACTGTAGGTGCTTCTTACCACGCAGAAAAATTGGGAAAATGATACTAAGTTTCCTCTTCCCTATATTCATGCCTTTTGCAATATGACTTTTCAGGTTCTCCTCACAACATTTGGAATAATTCCACCATCCATTGTTTATGGGTTGGTTTGTGACTTGCTTTGGGCAATAGAATACAGCAAAAATGAGTTCTGAGCTTAAGGCTCAAAAGGTTTTGTATATTCCTACCCCCTTATAATCTAGCCACCACCATGTTAACAAGCCCAGGTTAGATTCTCAAAAGATATGAAAGATGTATGGAATGGAAGAGAATTAGTTGTCCAAGCTAGGGCCATCCTAGACCAGCCAGTCCTCAGCTGACCCACCAATTGACTGCACTTGCATGAGTTTTTCCAAATGACATCAGCTGAGGTTGGACTAGATCAGCAGACGTTCCTAGCTACCTTAAGCTTGTCGGAGTCCTAAATGGTTGCTGTTCGTTACTAATTTTGGGATGCTTTGTTATGCAGCAATAGTTGTTAACTGATACAGAAGTTGGTACCTAGAAATAGAATGTTGCCATAACAAAATCCAAAAATATGTATTGCATTGATTTTCCTAGTAGATGGTAGGTGCAAGCTGGAAAAAATCATAAGCCTTTTACATAGGAGTGAAACATTTGGTAAAACTGTGGTAACTTGGAAGATAGAAACTGTTCTTCATGTACTTTTGAACTTGATCAAGATGATTTCAGGCAAATGTTGAAAGTGTCATCTGGTTGCTCACCACTGCATATGATAAGGTAATCTCAAGAAAGAGATGAGCTAAAGAAAGAATCCAAGTGTAATATTATTTCATTCATATCATTTAAATATAACTTGTGATAGTGCTTTTCCAAAGCTGTAGGCTGAATGACTGTGTTTCCCTGCTAATGTTATACCTACATTTACTTACCCATACCCAGCAAAGACTTGGTAGCATGGGCCTCCTCCTGAGAACTATTCATCTCTGGGACCACTGACTCAACACCACGCATCTGGAAAATTAAGCAGGTATTACCCTTGGGTCCTAATAACATACTTTAACCCCAAGCTCTTTAGAATGTTGAATTTATCATTCCTTATTCCATCAGTATTTTATTCCTTAAGGATTTTTTTTCAGTCCATTTCTGAATAGGCCACAATAGCCAGCCTACTCTCCTCTCTTCCTCTCTCCTTTCCTCCCTCTTCCATCCCTTGTTCCTTTCCTTCTTTCTTTCCTTCCTCCCTCCCTTCCTCTCACATATTTCCTTCCTTCTTACTTTTCCTTCCTATCTCCCACTACTTCCACATGACAGTAGCATGTAACCAATCTCATTGCCTATAATCTTCCATCTCTAATCCAATGGATATGACTGTGTTTATTTTCCTAAAACTCCACCTGTTTCATGATATATTATTGCTTATAAGATATATTATTAACATATATTATTACCCACACAAATAAGTTGAAACTTAGTCTAATATTCAAAGTCCTCCACAACCTGACCCCTTTAGCTGTTTAAGTTCATCTATTATTTGCAAACACTAACACTCTACTCCAACAAGGATGATGTTATTACCATACACCAAATATAATCTGCTTGTTTCATACTTTAAACCTTTGTCCTTGCCTGCCAAAGTCTTCCTTTCATTTTTTTCCCATCCTAGTTCAACCAGACTCAAGGCTCAGATGCCTTCTGATGTCTTAATGTGCTCTTCTCTTCATACTCACATTATAGCAATTCAATCCTCGTTACCAATCTCTGTGCACAAAATAGAACATTTTAGTCATCAGTGTTCTTATTTTTAAGTGAAGATAATACCTACTAACTCTTCATAACCTATCTTTACACTTCAATAAGAATTTATAGATACTTCCTACATGTATACTGTTTTACAGTTCACTATGCATTTTGACATATATTCTCCCATTTGATCCTCCCAAAAAACCCTACCAGGTAGTCAGGACAGATATTAATCTTGTTTGCAGATGAAAAGACCGAGGGTCAGAAAAATCAGCACTCCAGAACTTTCCAGAGAAGCCTCAGGTCAGGTGCATGGTAATAACAGGGTTTGAGCACAAGCATTTTGACTTCCTTTTTGCCATGCTCCTAACATTTGCCTCAAGATTGTTGTGTGGATTAAGATAAATACAATGTGCACCTAGAAGCATTTTATAATCTACAAAGAATTATGTAAATAAAGGTTATTTTATGTCGTGTTTTTATATGTTCTCTGTTTCAGAAGCAGGGATCACATTTTATAATCTCAATATCCATTTGTTCAACAGTTATTTATTTTGAGTTGTAAACATACTAGGATCTGAGGATATAAAGATGAAAAGAAGTGTTCTTGCCTTTACAGAGCTTATGCAAATGTAGGACAAGTACAATACAACGCGATAATGCCTGTAAAAGAGGGAAGGATAACTGTGTTATAGTGGTACAAAGTGGAGGGGGCTTCAAGTTCTGCTCCAGTTTTGGCCTTTCTGAAAGTCTAAAAGCATTACTGCCAGGAAGGAAGACGGGAAATGAGTAGAGGATGAAGGAGGGTAAGAAGGGAAGGAGGAAATATTTACTGAAAGCAGAACAAACACTAATGCAATGAATATCTGCTTTGTGTCAGGAACTTCACTGGGCTCTCCGACACATTTAATCATTACAAAATGTTATGAAATATCAGTATCATTGTTACCAACACTGAGAGTCCGGGAAGTTAAAGAACTTTCCCAGGGTCATACAAAGTATGTTGAGTTCTTAGAAATGATACTGTATGGTACCATTGAGTCAAGTACTAGCTACAAATATATTGTCTAACACATTATTTGTCTAACAGCAAAAAACCAGGTCTTCCCCCACATCTTGTTATTTTAAGAATAAAATATATGTGCACTCCTGACAATCTCAATAGCCTGAAGTCCATTTTGGCATAATATGGTTTTAGTTATGTTGAATCAGAAAAAGACAGACATATCTTAGCAAACACAGAAAATACCCAGAAAACCTTCATTTTATGATCTTACTATTTTAGAACATTTTGAGAACTTCTGCATACTTATCAAAGCCATACTTAGTCTTTGAGAGTTCAACCAGCCATTGATAATTGAATAATAAGCCAGATTTTTGCTAATAATATATCTTTGCTGTGCTTAAGTGTTCAGCTGCCACCAAAAGCAATCTGATGAGGGTAGGAAGAGTACTATGGATGAAATATAAAGAAATCCACAGTAGGATTAACTGGGTGATGATGTTCACCTGCAAAATTACATATTAGATCTCTGTACCCTGTCAAATATTTAAGAAACAAATCAAGCAAGAGAGCCTTTGTCAGCCTCTTATTAGGAACCAGATGTACCCTAGGCTTTTGTCCCCATCTGCATATTTAATCTTAGCTATGAAAACATCATATTAATTATAACTGCCCAATTAATTATATTACATCTGATTGTTTAGGACACAAGGTGGTGAATATATCTTTCAGAGCAGGTGGTATGATTTTTAGTACAACTCTAATAATCATGGCAAGCTAGACAATTTATTTATAATTCACCCTGAGTAAAATTCATTTCATCAAGAAAGTATGTAGATACCTCAATCATTAGAGAAATCACAGTCCCTTTTGTTGTATTAATTTTTCTTTTTATAATAAATTTTTCTTTCTTATGGAAGAAAAACGACTGTGCTGTAATTGGTTTCTACTATACTTTATTCTTTTATGCATACACCTGTCTTCTTATCTGCATGTCTCTCAGATTTAAGGTTGCAGTATTGGCCCTAGCTCATGGTGGTATTTGTGATGCAGTATGGATTGAATTGAAATCCTTTGAACTCATTTAGACTGTGACATTTTATGGCAGATTAATTAAAATGATTCGTAGTGACGTTAGCCTCTGTGGGAGAAGTGAACAGGTTTCTCATGTGAAATTCTCTTTGGCCTAGCTTCCTGCCTGATTACTTTAGCAATCTGTACCTTACCATGTTACCATGCTTCCTTTACAAGTTATTTAACATCAATATTTGGGTTGAATGCTTAGGCCTTTTTGTGTGTGTGGACAAAATACAACCTTTGCAATACTAAGTGTTTGTAACCCATCTTTGAATCATGAGACATCACAAATGCTGGATGAGTCTCTGTTATTATGATTTTTTGTACCAGCAATGCCCGACTTTCTTCAAGAGCAAAAAGTAGAGAATGTCTTATACCACAGCACCAAGTTGCCAAGAAACTGACTTCCTGGAGCTATTTCTTTCTAGACTATTCAAATCCATGCAAGGAGAAGTTCTACTATCCTATCTCAGAAGGGTGATTCCTTCCTGTGATATCTGAATCAGGAGGTAACAAACTCCTCTTGTCTCATTCTCCATGAACATTTTAGCTTCACCTGTAATCATATTCAGAGGCTATTGTCTGTTTTAGGCAATCCAGTAAGTATTTAAAATTTATCTGATAGAACACTGCAGAGAAAGTTAGTTCTTAGTTATTTCTTTACCTGATTTTTCAGTCTGTGGTTTCTGTCAAATTTTTCCCCTCTTATTTTTTCCCTCTCTAGATTTCTATTCTCATTCTATTATTTCATTGCTCATTTGATTGTTTCATTGCTCTAGGAGAAACCTCAAATTAGACCATGTTCATATTTGTTAACAGATCTAATAAAATGTGTGCTAGGAATGAAGGGAAACTTAGAATCACTAATCTTAGAGACGAAGGGAAATTTAGAACCATATTGTGGCAGTTTGATATTGTTTATGAATTCCAGATATTGGATTATGGAACAATAATCTGAAAACAGATATTGGATTATGTTTGTAAACTGGTCTGTCCCTCTGGGCATATTAGATTATACTGGATTCAGAGATTTCACTTTTACTTGATTGAATAATGATTAAAGCTTTGATTGGGCCACGTCAGTAGGATGTTGCATCCCGCCCCCTTGGTGGGCGGAGACTCACAGAGAAAAGACATGGCAGAGAACAGAGTTGGAGTTTTGAGCCTGGACCCTGGGAAGTAAACATATAGAGAAGCAGATACATGAGGAAGGAGAGAAGGCTCAAATGGACACAGTAGAGACCCTGGGAAGAGAGACGAGCTGTTGGACTTTCTTAGTTTGCAGCTGCAGAGACTGGAGTCCTGACGGCTGAGCTCTGAGAGAAACAAGCCCCAGGAGAGGTACTTATGCCAGCTTACAGGTGATATTGGAAGAAGCTGGGACCACAGAGCCTTCAGAGGAAGAAAGATGCTGAACCCTGCAGACATCGGCAGCCATCTTGCTCCAACATACGGCAACAGACTTTGGTAAGGAAAGTAACTTATGCTTTATGGCCTGGTAACTGTAAGTATCTACCCCAGATAAATACCCTTTGTAAAACCCAACAGAGTTCTGGCATTTTACATCAGCACTCCTTTGGCTGACTAATACACATATAATCCAGTTCCATCAATTACATAAGAAATTTTACATTAAATATTTAGGTGAGATGCCCTAAAAAATTGTGAGAGATTAACTGGGCACAAACATTTAATGAGCAATGAATAAAATAAGATTTTCTGTTTTCTGGAGTTCTCATTTATGATATTGCTAAATTGAGAGTCCAAGAGTGAATTTGGAATCACAATATTATGGATGGTAATATGGCAGATTTTATTTGTTTCAATAGCCTATGTTGGTGGCTACTGTGATAATTACTACTCTTACTTTACAGATGTAGAACTAAGGCTCATAACAATTATATCACTCATCCAGTTTTTATGTATTTTATTGGGTACAGTAATTCAAGTCTTTTGATTCTAACCAAAACTTTCTTCTTTATACAATGCTGCACTTAAAGTATTCAAATATAAGAAGCTATTAACATGCACTTTGAAATTTACTCATTTTACTTCAATTTATCTCATGTATGTACTTTTTTAAGAAAAGTGGACTTTCATAATCAGATGTTTATATTTCAAAATCAGAGTTGTCATTACCTGTAGTTCCACATCTTCTGATAAACATTAATCTTATCCCATAACTCTTCAGAACTTCTGGTTTAGATCAGTCAACTTTAGATATTATAAATTCCCTCATTTTATGTACTCTTTCCAAGAAATAGAGCAGAGTTTCCACTAAACTGTGGTGAAGTCAATTTAAAATAGTTAAAACCTGATGGCCTGTGATGGGGCCATGGCCTCTCTCAGTCCTAGGTGCTGTTGATGGCTGGAGAAGGGGATAGGTCCACTCTTGTGATGTTCTGTAGTTTCAAGCCCATGGTCCATTGGTTCTTTTTGGGCCATGAGCTACCAAATCCTAGATCTTTCATGGAGTTCAATTGGTACTTCTTTGGGTCCTTCCATTTCTCATTTCCCTGGCCTGGTGACCCTGCTGAGGTACAGTCTCTTCCTCCCCTTGTCTCCATGGTTGACTTCTCATCTTGCCTCTAAGCTCCCCCATTCCAGGTGGTGACTGGAAAGTTGATTTAAGTCCCAATGACCAAATATGGCATCCTTTTGATTTAGGTCAAATTCATGAATCCTTGCAAACTAAGTGGTGAGAATGTAAGCTATTCTTATGTAACAGGTCTCTTAGTCTCAGTACAGTTCTTGGATAATTTTCTGATCACATCAGACATATCCTTTTGTTTGATCACATCACCACTTTCAGAGGGAAGACAGGTACCATGCTGCAGACTGGGTGTGAGTGTGTGATGGGAAGAATAAGTAAATGCTCCACCACTCCCAATGCCACTCCATGGAGGAGAGGAGAAAGAAGTAGTGATTATCTCATGATTTAACTCTCCTCAGGAAGAAATCCCTCCCTTCCTGACAGGGAAAGTTCCTTTTTGGAAATTTATTTCTGCCTCTCCCTTGGGGAGCAGAAAGGCATCTCAGCTAGTGCTTTATTTATATAATTTGTATTATGCACACAAATAAGTGAATAGCATATAGTCATGCTTTAATAAAGTGATTGCATCTAAATAACTCTAAAGACACTTGATATCAGGTATAGATAGAGCCAAAGAAGAGATGATCTGTCACAGGACTGCCCTCAAAACACTTAGTAATAAACTAATACCAAATTAAAGAGTTTGGACTTAAGCTGTAGATCATTGCTTTTCAAACTACTTGTTTAAGAATCATTTGGGGATGTTTCTTAAAAATCCCACCTGGAAGGGTGTGAAGGAACATTGTGGACCCTACATTTTAAACAAGTATCTGATGTGCTTTCTATTCCAATGCAGTTTGAGAATCTCTGATGTAGACAACGGGAGAGATGGGTTTTAAACAAGAATGCAACGGAAGAAAAAGCAGTGTTTTTATGTGACAATCCTGGTGTTGGTATGGAGGAGGGGCTGGAGGAGGAAGAGAGCCTGATGGAAGAATAGAAGAAGATCCCAGGGAGAGCCTTTGTCACTGTCCATAGGAGAAGGTGGAATTTTTGGTGCCAGCATGAAAGGAGATGAGAAAGATGAAAACATGAAACATGATGAATTACTATGAAATCACTAGCACAGAAGAAAGGAGCCCAAGATGATTCGAAGCTTTTAAGCTCGTTTCATGGGAACATAACTGCAGAGGAGGATAGTGGCAGCTGCTGCCTGTGAATTCATGCTGATCTGTAGGAGTTTCATATCCCACACATGTGAGTCATGCTCTGTTTTGGAGTACTTGTACCCATAACAAAATTCAGTCTCTGCTCTGGGTGTAACATCTTCCTACCCTACTCAGGGTTTGGAAGCAAGGTTACCAAAGTGGGTAAAGCTCAGTAATGTTAATGCTTCCATGTTCAGGCAGCATCACAATGTGCATCACCTGGCTTTTATCCTGCTAGGTAATTTTATTTCAAAGCAATTTTTAACTACTCAGAACATAATTAAAATCTTTTCTAATTATATGATGCTTTACAAAATGCTGTCATGTAGGTCACTCCATCTACTCTTCAGTGCAGCGTTTTGAGCTATACTGAACAAGCAGTACTCTTCTCAGCACTTCCATGTCCTGTCTGTTGTTCCTTTATAAGGCATACACCTCAGTCCCCACCCCTTCTCTACCTGGCCTTCAAGGCCCAATCCAAATGTCACTTCTTTGAAAGTCTACCCAATTCCCTACAACAATCTCTTATTCATTTATTTGAGGTACCCTAGAACTTTCTACATACTTCTATCATTACTCTTATTTAATTCTACTGAAGCTATTTATTTTTCATCTCTCTCCTTGGCCAGACTATGAGCCCAGACATCATCTCTGAATCCAAGCTACAATTAAGTTTATATATAAGAACAGGTGATGCAAAGTGGAGAAGGTATCTGTGAACTTGTCCTATCAAGTTCAGGTCAAAGAGCCAAGATATTCAGTAGGTGTGGACACTTTCCTGCCATATCATATTCAATCCTGAAGTTAGGGTTTGCAGGTAAATCCCTGCCAGTTAAATGAGTTAGGGAAGAAAGCACTTAGAGAAGGTAGAGAGAGAACACAACCCAAGATTTCTGGACTTGTATCTCGAGGGTTTTTCACTTAGCTCAGTCTGCTTTATTTTAGTCAAGAGAAAGTTGTTACAGGTATCTCACCTAGGAAACTTTTAGATTATCCATTGAATTTCAATGTCTCCCTAATTGTGTTCTATGAAGTGTGTTACTCAATAAGTATGTTATACACAATTCTGGTACGCTTTTTCCCTTTCATCAGTTTAGGAAATTCAGTGAGTGAGATAGTTTAATGCTAGCATCCCAAAACGGCCTGCATTGTCATTATCTATGATCTTTTATGTTTTTTTCCCAGGCCTTTTTAGAAAGCATTCATAGCTGAATCAGTTTTATCTACAGTTGAATTTAAAATTTGCAGGGACCATTTTAAATGCATTGTGATAGTGCAAGAGACAAATTTACCTGATTCCCTTCATCCTCTAATTTTGTCATTCTGTTGAAAAGAATTATTGATTGTGTCGGGCATGATTTGCTCTTTATAAAAACCAAGCTGATTATTGCTCATGATTCCATCATCCACCAGATTTTGACAAACTTCATCTCACTAGGCCTGTTTTATGATTTTACTGTTGATATTAGACTTACCAGGCCATCATTTTCAGGTTCACTTCCTTTGCCTTTTGTAAAATGTGTACTTGCCCCCATATACTTTAAGATTCTCTCTCTCTATTATCCACGATACCATGGTGACTGAAGTTTCACTGTTGGAGACTTACACAATATATTAAACATGGCTATTTCAGAAAAGCCTCCTTTAAAATGCAAACCTATCATGGGAAGTGTGAAATACATTAAATATTTTAGTGATGATTAGTTTTTAATCACATTGTTTTATATTGAAATAACATAAGGGCACTAAGAGCCTATGGGAAGGGGAAATATTAAAAATGGGGTAAGAGGTGGCAAGAAGGAAAAACAAGGTCAAATGAAAGGTCATCTATGCCATTCTTACCGTCTAGAATAAATGACTCATTTTCTAAAAGGAGGGGACCTCCATTAGGTATAATTCTTCTACCATCATACCTCTCAAATATGTCTATAATAATGCTAGAACAAGAATTAAATACAAGATTATAACACAGGATAAATCTAGAAAGAGAAAAAGTATTTAATTCACAAATCAACTTTTGGTCAAGTGACACTGGAAAAATAGAAAATATATATTTCCCAGAAAAATACTATGGATTCTCTATAATGATAAATAATAGCTAACATTTGTCAAACACTTATTATTTGCCAGGGATTTTACATGTATTTTCTTATTTAATTGTCCTAATTACCTTATATGGTAGATCTATAATCCACATATTAAGGCGCAGAGAAGTTATTTGCACTTGAAAACAAATCTTTTAAGTGTGTAGTGGAACTTTGCTAATTTGACAACTCAGTAAAAAATCATAAAGTTAACAAATGCTAATTCTTTTTTTTTCTCAATAAAGCTCTTATTTACTGTCTACTGTGTGTAAATCATGATGCTGAAAACATTGAGATCTCAAGAAGTAAACAAGCTATTATGACAAGCTACTATGACTTAGTCCTTGTTGAGTACACTTATACTTGTTTACATATATTTTTATTCAGTCAATTTACCATTTATCTGTCCATCCATCCATCCATCCATCCATTTGACAAATGCTCAGGAGAACCCATAGTGTGTGCAAGTTAGCCATAGGATATGTAATTCCTTATTAGAAGAAGATGTCAAAACAAAATAATGTTGCATTTATCTCTGGAAAGGAGCTAAAGTACATCTAGAACAGATAAATGAAGGGAAAACTAACTATTATATTGTTAATGAATACCATTTGGGCCTCATAAGTAAATTCTTATGTTTTAGTATCAATTCAGATGCTTATTCTTTCAGAACATATATGTCCTGCAATGAGAAGTTTTCCATCCCCATCAGGAACATCAAATGTAATGGTCATTTGTGTATTGCAGCGTAAGTGTATTGGTTAAATGACAGACATATTTGCATTAATAAAATAAGAAGGATATTCCTTTCTCCTTCCAAATTCTGGTACTGCTTTCAGAATAAACACATAATGCATGTTTGAAAAACATATATTACATGCAAATCTAATGGAAAAATTTCCCCAAGTTTGCTATATTATTGTTATAAGTGCAATTAAATACCTAGTAAAAATAACATGTTTTTCTTAGAAATATATGTTCAATTTCATTACTTAGGACTCAGGCTATGGATGAAGGGATTATTATTGCAATGTGATAGGTTCATCATAATTTTTAACAACCTTATTTGTTATTTTTAGTGTGTATTGGCATTTGGCATTTTAAAATCAGCTAGAATGCTAGGCAATCTTTCTGTATTTATATAACTATATATCAACTTGATCCATGAAAATTGTATGTAGAACCTTGATGGAGAACATAAGACTAATTTTCTAACATTTGAGATTTCAGGGAATTATTGATATTTCTTTTTCTTTTTCTTTACAGGACTAGACAGAGTCCATTGGTAGAATTACATGGGTGAAGACAGTAAATTATTTTTCATGATTTTTATCATTTCCTCTTATATTTTTACATGAACAAGCTTATTAAGACATATTATTTGTAAGTAAGAAGATTCCCATAAGCAACTCATTACATCCTCCATCTTTCATTCCCTCTGTGAAAATGTAAAGTCCTCACAGCTGCTTTAGAGATATCAGAAGCTCCAATTTGTTTGAAAAAGCTTCAGTGCACATAGACAATGTTTAAAGAGGCTTTGGCAAAATAAAAAGTAAAAAGCTTTTAAAGTAGCTGTAGGACTTCTGTTAACTGAGAAGCAAGTCCAAGATGGCAGTGTACATTGGAAAACCATCCAACTTGGGCCACTGGTTGCTTCTTGTGGTTGATTTAACAGCTGAGACATTCTTGATATTGATACCAGGGGAAAATTCAGCCTTGTCTCCAGTGTCCTCTGTGATTTTCTAAATAACTGCTATGGTACAATTTTAGGAAGAATACATCATTGTTACTGCTCAGTTGCATATATTTGGCCTAGGCAATAAAATATGGCTTCAAAGATATTAAAAGACCTTTGCAATCATGAAAGAGAATTAAAATTATATCATATTTTCATTTCTGTATTTAAAATACCCTTTTTGCTTTGCAGTATTATTTCAGTTCTCTTTGAAAATATTATAATATGTTTATACAGGTTTCAATTCACAATAAGAGAACTAATTATATATTTATTGAATGTTGATTTATGTCCTGTGCTGGATGCCATAGAAGATGTAAAAAGACAAGAGGCAAAATCCCTGACTTCAAAGAGAGTATGCTTTTTGGGGAGAAAATAAATGAATAAGTAAATAGCAATGGAAGGAACAATACAAAACATATCAAGCCCTTTATGTTAGAATATGCAAATAACTACATACCAACATGATATATAGGACAAAAGCCTTCTTAGAACATTATGTAGTAGGAGACAAAAGTAGTGTAGAAAACATTTAAGTTTTGAAAAACAAAATCAGAGTTTAGTATCTGGCCCCACTATTTACAAGTTGGCTTAATTTATAAGATGAGATGATAATTCCTGCCTTGCAGGCTCCTCTTAACCATTAAGAAAAGAAATGCCAAGAATCAGGCTTAATAAATAAGGCCCTTTTTTTGTATTTTTTTTTGTGTGTGTGTGTGTGTGAAACAACATGTAAGTAAGTGCAGAGGACCAAGTTGGCCAACTCTGAGTCCTTTTCTGATAGTCTTCTTTTACCAAGAGCCTCAACAGAGTAAAGAAAGTGGAGGGTGTGGTCTGAAGTTGAGCACAGCACAAGATTAAGGAAGTGAGAAGTATGACCAGATGACAGAATGTCCTTTAACTCAGTGCTACGTCAGTTCTAATGAGGTCAGTGGAGCAGGGCTGGTTCATGAACTGTTTGTGCTGAAATGAGAGAAAAAAACCTCTTATACAAACATTTAGAAATTTTTATAGCAATTTGACAGAGTAATTGTACGTCTGTCGATTTAAGAATAAAAATTTAGGGGGTGTATTTTTTTGTCTTCATCGTTTTGCTTTCCATTTTTCTAATAATTTATTTTTATGGTGTTTTACAGAGGTAGCATACTGCTGTTGGTTCTTCACCTCAGATAATTTGAAAAGCCCTGCTCTAAGAGACAATTTGGATTCCACGACCAGGAAGGTTGATGTTTAGCACAGTGAGTTTTTAACTAATTCTTATTTTTCGACCTAGTTGTACACAATACATTATTGTCAGGGTGAGGCTGGCAGTTTGGGGGTTGAGGACTTGGCACCACTTTGTCTGTGATTGATCGAATGAAGGACTTGTGGCCGGCAGGGGAAATACAGAGAATACTCGCTAGCCTCGTAGCTGAGGTGAAAAACTAGTAAACAGTTAAATCAGTGAAGATTTAATAATACAGAACATCACAGCAACAAGGGAATAGCAGCTGTCCAAAAAACTGCCCTGAGGCACCAAGAATCACCTTAGACAGGCTGATTCAGCCTGGCCGATGCTATGCAAGTAAACCCCGGCAGCCAGCATTTCCTTCCTGGTGACTCACATGACCCAGATTTAGAATCTGGTAAATAACTTGGGGAAGTGAGAACCCGAGAAGAAACTTCTGGCATCGTAAGTCAACCAGGTGGAAAGGGCAGGAAAGACACCCCAAAACAAAATCTGTTTCCCTCTTCCATTTCCTCCTAAGTTCTGGCCCCCTTTCCTTTCTTTGTTCGTGTGTACTAAGTCCGTGTCATGAAAGATCCTTACCTTCTTGATTGTAGATGTCAGGAGTCCAGGATGAGCTATTTTTTTTTTTCTTTATTTTTAAAGACATTTTAGATTACATAAAAGTTACATCAAAAATATATAGGATTCCCATGTACTCCATCCCCTGGTCCTCTCACATTTTCCCCCATTAACAACATCTTTCATTAGTGTGGTACATTTGTTACAGTTGTTGAACACATACTGAAGCATTGCTACTAATCATGGTCTATAGTTTACATTATGGTTTACACTTCGCACCACGTAATTTTATTGGTTTTAGCAAAATGTATAATGGCCATTGACATCCACCATTGCAATGTCATGCAGAACAATTCCAATGTCCCCAAAATGCCCCACGTTATACCTGTTCTTCCCTCATCCTCCCCTAAGAATCTCTGGTAACCACTGTCTTTATACCAATGTTACAAGTTCTTCCATTACTAGAATAATAATAAGTCTACTTTAGTTCACAGTTGTATTCCCCCCTTATGTTTTCATTCCTCAATCTTGAGGATTTTGGAATGGTGATGCCCACTCTGTTTCTGACTGAGAAGGGGCTTAGTCCTGACGAGAAGGATACAGCTGTCTTGCTTGCAGTTGTAGATTCTCTCTGTTTTTTTTTGTGATGGGTGTTGTCCATCATCATCCTTTTGTTAGTTGTCCTGCGTGAGTCCGATGAATTGGAGAGTAGGTATTGGATACAACTCTGCTGAGATTCAGGGCTCAACCAGCATATGAACAGACCAAAGATTTAAGTCTCTGGGACATATATTTAATGGGTATAGTGATTATTATAGGTTCAAATAAAAGAGGCAGAAGAACCATGTGTAGGAAAATTATAAATGGGTCTAACTCTATTACACTGGGGAGATCGGTTAACATATATTCCAAGGTAGGGCCCTCCAATGGGGTGCTGATTTCCTGGGGTTGACTGCCTTGCCTATAGTGTCCAGATGCAGGACGAGCTATTTTTTGAGTTGGTGGCTGAAGGTCAGCACTAACTATATGCAGTCTTTAGAATGCAAGTAAATCATCCTTTTCCAAGAAAAAGAAAACAGTTGGACAAAATAATCTATTGCCTATCAATTCTAAGCCTTTATATTTTTAAAGAATTTTCAACAACTTTAACAGACCTTGCCTTTTTGCAATTAACTTTTCAATGTTAACAATACATTTTTTTATTTGACGATTTGTTTATGCTCTCCATCTTTAAAAAGAAAAGCAACTAAAGGACATAAGGCAGAATGACTTCTCATAGGAGCCCCGGAAAATTATTTTAGTGTCGTTTTTTTTTTTAACTTTTATGTTGAGATAATTGTAGGTTCACATGCAATTGTAAGAAATAATACAGAGAGATCCCATGTACCTATACCTAGTTTCCCCCAAAAGTAAAAGCTTGAAAAATTAAAGTATAATTAAAAAACCAGGAAATTGACTCAGATATGCTCCACAGACCTTTTC
Organism: Cabassous unicinctus; assembly: GCA_029593785.1. Classification (NCBI taxonomy): domain Eukaryota; kingdom Metazoa; phylum Chordata; class Mammalia; order Cingulata; family Chlamyphoridae; genus Cabassous; species Cabassous unicinctus. Next base: position 15,302 of record JAQZBX010036170.1, read on the forward strand.
CATATCTCACTAGTTTCACATGCATTCGTTTGTGGGTGTGTGTGGGTAGGTAAGTATATATTTGGTTCTATGCAATTTTATCACATGTAAAGATTCATGACACCAAACGAGCACAAAGATACAGAACCATTGCAACAGCCACAGTCACTTCCCTCCCTCCCCTCCCCTTAACCTTGGCAAGTACTATTCAATTCCTTATCTTTATAATTTTGTCATTTCAATAATGTTATATACATGAAATTATACAGTCTGTAAAGTTTATTGATTGGAGTTTTTCACTCAGCATAGATCCGTTGAGGTTATTGTGGGGATCAAGCCTTCATTCCTTTTCATTGCTGAGTAGTATTCCATGGCATAGATGTGCCACAGTTTTCTGTTTCTTTGTTTGCTTTTGTAACCATCTGCTCATTAAAAGACATTTGGATTGTTTGCTTAGAGTCTTTTTTGTTGCTGTTGTTAACAGAGAAACACTCTTTCCATTGTCTTGTTTTAGAAAGGTAATATGCATTTATTAGGAGGTCACATGTGTCAGGTGGTGCACTAAACATTTTCCATGCACCAATTTATATAATCCTCAGAACAGTTCTAAGCAATGGGTGCTATTATTATCTATACTTTACACATGAGAGCAATGCGGTTCAGGCAAGTTAAATAGCCTGCCATGGTGAGTAAAGAGTAAAACTGGCTTATGAATTCAGGCAGTTGGATTCTACCACCTAACATTTGATTCCCTTTATTTTCCAGAGTAACAAATTAAGTGCAGTTATAGTTTTATGTTTAGTTGCTTTCAGTTTGCCCAATATACAATTTCATATATTTGTACAAAATTTCTGAATACATAAGAAAAAATGAAAAGGGATATCAAAACATATCTGTCATAGAAATGGGAAAATATTTACTTGAAATGACTGTTTCTTATTCCCAAATGCCAATTTTATATTACCATCCTATTAAAGAACTTCTACAAAGTGAACTGTCAACATTCGTCCATTAGACTATTCTTTGGGCTCAAAGCCTAGTGGAAGGTGGAGGGGCAAGGGCAAGGTGTGGAGGGGTTGCTATCCGTAGACTCTAGAGCTGATGAACTTACAGACTCCTCAAGGCCTGGGTCTTCCTTTGTGTCTCTGTTCTGTATGAGGCAATATCTCCCATAAAGGAGGGAAGGTCAGATTGCCCTAGGAGACATGGGCTGCTTCTCAGGATCTGAAGACTCATTTCCCACTGAACACAAAGTTAACTGCCTAGTGACTAATCTCAAGCCTGCGGTACAAGTCGTGATTGCAATTCCTAGAGGGAGTAGCAATGTCCCCATACACAGCTGTCCCCACCTCTGTGAGGAGACACAGGTGGAGTTTAGGCAGCAGTTGTCTTAACACTCCTGGAAGCTGCATATTTTCAGGCATGGTAGTGGGGCCAGTACTGGTGAGCTAAGATTTGTCTTTTTCCATGGAGAAATTGGATAGCTTTGAACAACCCTAAAATACAGAGATCAAGTCCTGCATGCTTAATAAAAAAAAAAAATTTTTTTAAGATTTATTTTCTTTGTTTATCCACCCCCCCCCCCATGCTGCTTGTGCTCACTGTGTCCATTTGCTGTGCATTTTTCTGTGTCTGCTTGTCTCCCTTTGTTGTGTCATCTTGCTGCGTCAGCTTACTGTGCGGCGCGGGCCGGCTTGCCTTCACCAGGAGGCCCCGGAAATCGAACCCATAGGGTAGACGGGAGCCCAATCACTTGAGCCACATCTGCTTCCCCCTTAATCAAAATTTGAAGATACAGTGGGTAAGAGGCAGGGAGTGAAACAGTGAACCATACCCAGAAATTAGGAGAATAATATGGGGGAGGGGTTAGTGCTACCCCTTGAGAAGAATGTGGGGTCTACTGGTTGAGGTAAAAAATCTGAGAGATAAATTATGGGGCAGGAAATGAGACGGGATCCCACGTTATGATGTAGGAAATATATAAGGTAAGCAGGGGACAGGAAGCAAATTATATTTACCCTTTTAGGTTCTCTTGTTGGTGTCTTGATCCTTAAGAGAGTTAAGTGGTCCCAGTTAGGTCTCAAGTTGATCAGCAAACATTTTCCAATGGCAACTAACAATTCCAGTAACAACAATTACAAAACCTAAGGGCTGTGTGACTTTGTGTGACACACACACATGCACACAAGGGCCTGGGAGTGAAGAGACCTGGGCTTTGGCTTTGATTTTGCCCAAGTCCTTTGGACAAGGCACCCAATCCCTGAAGGTCCTCATCTGCTAGGTGCAATGATAATTTTGAGTGGTTGTTTTCAACATTACCATTGTATAATTCTGTGAAATACACAGTAAACATTTCCATGTTCTCTTTATTTTTACTTTTTATTGTGTTAATATATACACAACATAAAACATCCCATTTTTTACCACTCTCAAGTGTACAATTCAGTGGCATAAATTACATTTGCAATGTCATGTTACCATTACCACCATCCATTATGAAATATTTTCCATCACCCCAAAGAGAAGCTCTGTATCCATTAAACAATAACTTCTCCTCCCTCTGCCCTGCCCCTGGTTACCTGTACTCCACTTTCTGTCCCTATGAATTTGCATATTCTAGATATTTCATTTACTTGGAATCAACTAATCTTTGACTTTTTGTGTCTGACCTTTCACTCAACATGCCATTTTCAAAGCTCATTCATATTGTGGCATGTATCAGAACTTCATTCCTTTTGAACTTACTAAAACTATTGTTATTTAAATTTAATTTAAACTTAACTCACATTTCAAATTATTTTATTTATGTTAATCTGAAGACATAAATATATAAATATATATTCATTTCATATTTATTCATTTCACTAGTTCATTTCACTAGTTTTTTAAGTGTCTAACCCCAGCAGAATGTCTTTTGTGCTCATTAGAAGAAAAGCTTTGACATGCTTTTGTTTCCAGATGCTTCACATTTCATTTTTATTAATTTTGAGCTAAAATATATTATATATACATACATATATATCTATATAGATATAGAAAATCTCCCCATTATTATTTAAAACATAAAGGAGGCTCTTTCCTTCCTGGAGTGCACAGTCAGTGGTTTTAAATCATTTCTTTACTTAAATCTACCCAAATAAAAATGCTGTTCTGTTTTGTTATACTGTTTTGACTCTAATTGCAGCCGTGACAGTGGGAGTGCAGACAGGAAAGGGAGGGGTGATGCTGTGTGACTGAAGGCGGCTCAACAAGGTAAACTCATTTGCTTAGCAGGGTGGCTCCAGTGGAGGGGACTGGGGGGGGGGCGGGGAAGGAGGAGTGACATTTGAACAGAAAAAGAGCCCCAAAGGTCCTTCTGCTCAAAATTTTCCCCTCTTCAATGAAGTGAAGATTCCTCTAGAACAGAGGTTCTTCCTTAGGGAAGAATTAAATGCCTTAAATACCTTAACTCATATTATTACACATATCTAGGGGAGATTATTAAGGAGCTGAGATTTGGGGAGGGGGAGGGGGAAAGAAGGAACGGTGAGGGGAAAAGCAATGGAGGTGCAGCCAGTAGAGGTCAGGCTTTCTCTGGGCTTCCCTGGGCTTCCCCAGCACTTTATTGGGAATGCAAGGATTCCCGAGTTGAGGGATCCACCCCAAGAAAACCTAGAAGAAAGTGCCTCTATTATCTTTCTGTCCTAACATTAGATATAAATTGCCGCTGATAAAAATAACATTATAGGGAAATTGCTCCTAAGTAAGAAATTCATTGTCTATCCAGAGCAAACAGTTTCATGTGAATCTGAATAAAAGCCATAATCCTCAACAAAAAGCTTCTTTCAAAACTAAACTCATTTCACTAGTTTTTAAAGCGTCTAACCCTAGCAATATGTCTTTTGTGCTCATTAGAAGAAAAGCTTTGACATGCTTTTGTTTCCAGATGCTTCATGTCTCATTTTATTAATTTTCAGTGAAAAAAAAAAAAAAGATCTCTCACAAGCTGTCTTTTTCTGTCATATGTTAACAGGTATTTTTTTTTAATGCTTGGTGGATATTCTGATAAGTCTCAATGAATAAGTTGTAACAGGAAATTTTGACTTTGGTATTCACTTCTGATTATTTCAATACTGATTATTTTACCACTTAGACGAGCAAAGCAATTCACACATATTAAGAAGAAAACAGAATACATGGGGAAATTTCTATTTGTGAAATAGTCAATTGTTATAATATGGCTGGATTATGTTGATATAATATTTATAGTAAATAAATTACCTATTTATTATAACATCCTATAGAAGTAGAATAGCTATTATTTATTATTTCTATCACAGATGAGGAAACATAAGCTCAGGGAGCTTAAGGACACTGACCAAGGCATATCATTAGTAGGGGGTCAAGAAGGATCTAGAACGTTTGACTACTGATTATCTTTTGTTTCATGATTTCCAAATTTATTTTTTAATCATTTAAATAAATTGAAAATAACAGTGACCATTTGGAACTTGGGTTTCTCTGTGCTCTTTATTACTTTGTAACCACTTGTTAAACTTGAAGCATACGCTGAGGCACTAAGATGATTTCTCAAAGTTGAAGTCCCAGAGTCTTATCAACAACTCTTGAATGCCTTTCAAGAATATAAAAGGGTGGAGAGAATGGAAGGGGCTCTTGTGTGGCTCCCAACCCCCTAGGGAGGGTATGGGCACTGCTGCTTCCTCTACCTCAAGTCTAAAGGGGTGGGCTCTCACAAGGGCTCTGGGTGGCTTCTCCCCACTTAGGTCTCAGGCCCCAGGTGGAGATGAAGGAATAGAGCTCAGCTTTTGGTTAATGCAATGCTAAATGGTTAGGAATGGGTGAGCATTTCCCAAGGACCACAGCAGAGCCATAGGGGAGAAAGACCTGATAGAATCCTGCCTAGGAGGATCACACGGGAGGAGGAGATGATTCCAACTGCGAGAGAAGCCTAAAACCCAAGTTAGCAGTCTAAGGAGGAGGACCAGGAAAAGAGATAAGAAACACTTCTCCCTTCCAGCCCCCAGGTTCCAAGCCCAGCCTGGTGGTGGGGGATTGGAAGCATCTTATCTTTGAATGAAGATTGCAGTGTTGATTAATATGTTAAACAGTTTTAATTGCGAGTCGAAGCTGTGTGTTTGTGACTTAAAGGGACTGAATGTTTTATGTTTAAAAATGAGCCACTAGGTTATAGAGTTAGTGCATTTCTTTCTGGTTTTATTTTTCTTTTGCAACCATGAACACAGTTTTATATTTTGCTTTTTGTGTTCTCCTATGATAGAACTATCATAGGATTTCCATGCTGTTACACAATCTTCATAATAATCATTTTAATGGCAGCACTGAGTTCCGCTGAGTTCCATAATTTTCTTTCCCATTGCTGTACTGTTGGATGTACAGGCTATTTAGAAAAAAAAGTTTTTTTTCTTACAGCCTTTTCTATATTTTAAGGCTGTTCTTTGTCTTTAGGATATGGGCTTACTATCACTAAGATTTCTATGACAATTCATAAGTATTGGCAAATTGCTCTCCCAATTATGATTTTAATCTGCACTGTTACAAAACATATATGAGAGAAAATTTCTATTTTACTCAAAGCAGATTTGGGGAATTTTTATTTTATTTTATAAAATTAGCTAATATAATAGGCAAAAGTTTTACATTGTAGCTTTGATTTACATTTCTTTGATAACTAGTGGGGCTTTGGGCTTTTCTAATTAATACCAAAATAATTGCTCCCTTTGTTTCATTTATTTAAAGTATATTCCCCAATGTAAAAAAAAAAAAAGAAAAATAGAAAGCTTTTAATAGATACATGGTAAAAGAACATAAACAGATAGTACACTTGGGTAGAATTACAACTATTAAATGAACAAAGGGGAAAATGCTGAATCTCAGTAGTTATCAAACAAATGCAAATTAAAACAATAGTGAGGCTAGTAAAGATAATAAGTCTTTGTATTATTTGCTACAAATGTGAACTCTATCTTTTATTTACCTTTTCATTTCTATTGATTATTTTTTCACATGCATAGGATTTTATTTTAAAAGAGTTAAATATAGGATTATTTCCTCTTGATTTTTTTTTTGCTTGTTTTACTTAGAAAATTAGCCTCTCTCCAAAAATGGATCTTCAGATCAATTTTCTTTATTAATACTTAATTTTGTAATTCATCAGGAATTACCTTTGTTATATTACGTGAACTGAGGATACTTGTGGAACCTCCTCTCCCTCCATCCCCCACCAAATTGTTTACCACCCGTACTCAGGCCATTTACTGAATGAACCTTCCATTATTCCTTGTTTTTTGATGCCTCTTTTTACTACGTATGTAATATAATCTATCTTCAGCTACCTACTCTGTTCCAATAATCTGTATGTTTATCTGTAGACAAGTAGGCTAATGTTTTAATTACTATAATTATACCATTTGTTTTAAATATTTGGTTTGGCAAGTTATTTTCTTTTGAAAAATTACAAAAATATTCTCACCTGGTTATTCTTACAGATGGAGTTTAAATTATTTCCTCAATATTCAAAATGGATCTCATTATAATTTTTATCCCAATTTTTATGCTAATTATTTATTCTAATTAATACTATAGATTAATATGGAAATGATTAGTCTTGACACAAATGAGAAATAGAAAAGAATAATGGAGATACATTTTTTAAAGATACTATCATAAAACACATTTTACGGTTTTATCCCCATGGGTCGCTTACTTTTGTCACTAGTATAATTCTGTTGCTATTTCAAATGGAAATCTTTTAATATAGAGAGTTGGAATTCATGCTTTTTATATGTATCTTTTCTTCTATGAACTCCTCTATGAACTCCATTTTTCAATGATTCATTTTCCAGAGCCGTAATCATATCTTCTGCAACTAACTAAAATATTTCCATTTTTAAAATTATCGTTATACTTATTTTAGGGTCATAAATTAAGAAATTGTTCAACATTTCTTAAATACCATTAGCTTTGAGTTGCATAATAGGCTTGTTTGCTTTGCCACTGATTTGAAAGGAAAAACCTTTAGCATTTTTCCCCATTGAGTATGATGCTGGATATTGGTTTGAAATAAACACCCTGAACCCATCCTTCTTGTCCTTTTTAAAGGATTTTAAAATACAAATGGACATAATATTTTATCAAATGACATTTTGTCATCCCATTAAGGGGATAATACAATTTTTCTTATTTATCTTTTTTACGTGGCATATGATGTTAATCAATTTTATCAACTTAATCCACTTTTCATTCCTCAGATGAATGTTCTTTGGCATAATATATTGTTGACTTTTATTCCTGTTCTGCAAGGGGATCAAGGGCAAAACCACTAGCAAAGCGGAGTCGATTTTACACAGGGTTCAGGGGATGGAATTTGCAAGCAGAGAAGAGTAGGGTTCAGGCACATTCCCCAAATCCCTCTGTCCTATAACTTAGGGAAACAGCTGGCCAGCACGCTTTCTTCTACTCACCCCAGTGGAAGGAAGCCCCACCCGCCAGCAGAAGGAAGCTCCACCCACCAGTAGAGGGAAGCCCCACCTACCAAGAGAGGGAAGCTCCACCCATCAGTAGATGGGCCCCACCTTCCTGTAGAGGAAAGTCAGAGTAGATTATCAGTCTACTTGAATCCCTTCCTCCCCCTCCCCACCCCCGTAGCTTTATAAGCTTACGTGCTCCAGGAGTCATGGAGCAGTCATGTAAACCCTGCATATTTGGGGATGGGAGCTGTTTGACTTTCATATTGCCATCTGAGAAATATCTTACTGGAGTTTCAACCTTTCTAATATCCTGAAACATAAATGAAATCCTCAATGTACTCAATAAAGAGTGGGCCTTTCTCTTCCTCCATAGGTCCCATGAATTTATTTTTCTTCTTGCTCACCCTTCTTTGAATGAAGAGTAAACCACAGAGATTCACTGGTAGTGTTGCTGCCAATCACTTCACAGTGGACCTAAGTGGAAAAGATGCTCTTTCCAGATCTGAAGCGAAAAGAAAGTTAGTATTTATCAAGTCGAAAACAGTTGTCATGCACAGCAGACATTTTAAAAATGTCATTTCTTCTTTCTAGGAAGCATAAAGATACTTGTGGATATCCTGGAAAGAAAACATAGTAGTTTATAATTATGCAGCATGATGAATTCTAAAGTTTCCTGCATAACAATGCAAAGAGAAATTTCAAGTAAGAGACCTTATCTGGAACCTGGAAGCAAAATGCAAGTTTGTTTTGAGGCAATGGAGTTTCCACCTTAAGAAGTAGAACCCCTAAGAACTGGCTCACTTGAATAGCTAATGAAAGCTGAAAAGGGAAATTAAGAGACTAGCAAACTCTCAATCCTAATTCATGAATAAGGCATGAAGAGGATTTTGCTAAATCCTGCGTTAATGCAACATTTCCCTGATCTTTGTTTTCTTCTTGTTGAAGTATGTAGGAAATTTTAAAATAGTTTTATGAGTGTTTTAATAAAAAATTTGGAAAGGGATTTTCTACAACATATTTTGTTTCATTTTTTTTTTTTTTCATTTATTGAAGTATATCACTCATACATAAACATACATTAACAATAAGTGTATAGTAATAGTTGTGAACTTACAAAACAGACATACATAACATCATACAGGGCTCACATACATCACCCTACCACCAATACCTTGCAATTTTGTGAAACATTTTAAACTAATGATTAAAAAAGAGTATCCTCAAAATATTGCTACTAACCAAAGTATTTTACACTTGGTGTATTTTCCCCCCCAACCCACCCTATTATTATTATTATTTTTATATCATTTATATGTAGACATACATAAACAATAAGTGTATAGTAAAAGTTGTGAAATTATAAAGCAAACATGCATAACATCATACAGGGGTCCCATACATCAACCCACCACCATCATCTTTCATTGTTGTGAGACATTTGTTACAAATTATGGAAGAATATTACCAAAATCTTACTACTAACTATAGTCCTTATCTTACATTTGGTGTATTCCCCC
>JAQZBX010036171.1:0-24279 GCA_029593785.1 Cabassous unicinctus
GGGGGAGGGCAAAAAAAAAAATCAGATTAAATTCACCATTAAATAAAGTATTATCCAAAAGGAAAAAGAAACCGAGAGGCTTTTTTTTCATCCTGATGATTAATGAACAGCAGCACCAGAACATACATACACAAACAGATATACAGACATGTGCATATTAGCATTAATTTAGATAAAGAACAGGGAGATTTGATTTATAAGGAAAAACATTTAAAATACATGAAGAAGGCCAAAATCTCACAAAATGGTCATGCTCTCAATGCAAAATCTCACGGGTCAACCTCTGAGTTGACTTTCACCTAATTAAGGACAGCAGAATATGCTGTGACTGAGTTCCTGCCCTTTAGATTGAAGATGAGCTCTCAAACTCTAAAGAATAAGTCCTGTATGGATTCCCAGGAGGTTGGGGACAGGAGAGAGGGTTCCTCTGCTCTAAGGTTTACAAGACTGTAAATGAATCAAGCCTTACAATGCAGGATCAAGCCAGGAGAGTCAGGATTTCTTACACCTGCTCCCAAACTATTAGCATCAGACATTTATGTTGCATTTTCAGCAAGTGAAGAAAACTAGCAGGGGTTCAGAAATGCAAAATGCTCATAAAATATGTTTCTTTTTAAATAACATCACAGATCAAATTAGATACAAAATGCTTTTTATGCTACCTGAGTAAGAATCCTAAGAATCATCCCTCTTTGGTTTCTAAAAGACTACAGTACAGCTTCTAAGTGATCGTAGAGTTTTTGGCTTAGCAATTCACTTTCATTTTCAGAGAAAAATAAAAGTAAGTTAGCACACCATAAAACAAACGCACCGTAACACAAGAACACTTACATGTCTTGGAGTGTTCATGTGATAGCATGTAATTGGCAAGAGGTGGCGTGTAGGTTAAACACTGCAATGCTGCATTGGCAAAACAGGTATTGCCCAAATTCTGGAGCCCAGCTCCAACTCTATGTGTTTGTTGCCACTTAAGACAAATCTTCTCAGATGGGAAAAGAACTTTTTGTGGAGGAGCAATGCCATCACCTAGGACTAGAAAAATAACAAATATTTAAAAACAAAGTTTTACACGCTTCTGAAGCTAAATACACAGCAACATATCAAACATGAATCTAACCAAGATTAAACTTAAGAGACATATCCACCAAATGCAAAGTGTGGACCTTGTTTGGGTCTTGATTTGCACAGCTGTTATAAAAATTATATGGGGGAGTAGATGTGGCTCAAGCAGTTGAGCACCTGCTTCCCACATGGGAAGGTCCCGGGTTCGGTTCCTGATTACCTCCTAAAAAAAAAAACAACAAGCAAACAAACGAAAAAACTCAGGGGAGCCAATATGGCTCAGTGGTTGAGCGCCGGCTTCCCACATAAGGGATCCCGGGTTCAATCCACGGCCCCGGTACCAAAAAAAAAAAATTATGTGACAACCAGGGAAATTTGAACATTGGATATTTAATATAAAGACATTTTAATTTTTTATTAACAATCCTTATTTTTCAGATGATTGTACTATTACAGATGAAATATGAGGTCTTAGATTTGCTTTAAAATAATTGGAGGGCAAGGAAGAAGGAGTAAATGGATAGAGGTGGGCCATGAGTTGATAAATGTCAAAACTGGCTGAAGGGAACATGAGAGTTCATTATAATTAGTCTGTCTTCTTTTGTAGCTACTTAAAATTTCCCATAATAAAACGTTTTAAAAATAAGGATAAGTCAATTCCATATAACATTTGCTATGGTTGCTTATATTCAGTTCCACCACCAACCTCACCCCTTACTAGCTGACACAGAGCTAAGTCTAAGGACCGGTAGGGTTGCCATACCCATTTTACCAGTAAGGAAACAGGCTCTGAATTCAGGCTGTCAGGTACTATTGTCACTTGTAAGTATACTATACTTGGCCCAAAAGGGTTTTTACAAATTATAAACAGATTATAACTAAATATGCTAACAAAACTCAGGTGATGCTAAAGGAACAACTTATTTAGGAAAGTTCAAAATTAATTACAGCAAGACTAATTTTTCAAAGGCTTGCTAAATCCTCAATGCTTCTATAGGGCAGAGATTCCCAGTAGATGGCTATTTTAACAGAGATAATAATGAGTATTTAAATATGCAAAAGCAGGCTTCAGTCTGGTGGGGAATGGACAGCAAAATCAGGTAAAGAAAAATGGGTCTGCAGAGAGTGGGGTAAGGGGGTCAGAAAAGGGTAAGGTGGGAAGATGTGAGCTGAGTCTTCAGGGCGAGAAAGAGGAGCTCAAACAACACGATAGGAGTCTGGGATCTGTGGAGAAAGATAATCTGTGGGAAATTCTTGGTACAGGAGGCAAAGGACTTTAAACCTCTATCTGTAACAGTTAATTAAGTTGTTTGTGTTTTGTGATAGAAACTCCTCCCCTCACCCAAAAAACCTTCAGCAAACCATACCGCCCACTCCCAAATCACAATATCACACTTACTAAGAGGACTCAAAACAAGGGTCAAATTATTCCAAACTAACACTGAAACTAAGCCAAACAACTTTTCTAGTAGGAAGCAACCTATTTCCTATCTTTGTATTCCAAAGCTTCCAAATCCCAAAGTTTTAGAAGTATCAACTAAATGTGTCAATATTTCATTTATCTGGATAAACTTTAACAAATGTAACATTAATATTTTTAACAAATGTAACTCTTATCTCTCTCTTTCCAAGAGCTTTATTACTTACAGATGACTTTAACTGGCAAGACAAGTTGGGTACAGCAACCATTATTTAAAAAGCATCTTTAAATTTTTAAAAGACAGACAACTACTTAGGGAACCATAATAACTACTAGTTAACTGACAAGTTAACATAATGCATGTCCATCTCAATTCTCACCAAGACAAAGTTTATCCTTCAAAAAATTAGGACTAAAAGAGACTAACTACAAACGTCCTAGTAACTAAAAGTTATCTTACCTGCTATAATACATATGTTAATCATGCACAAGCAACAAGACAATGTAATGTAATTACAAATAACGTAACCCTGCTGGCCACTAAGCAATGTATCTCACAAAATTAGCCCCTCTGAAACCAGCAACCCACTGACAGCATTTATACCGAAGTTTCTGGTATGAGTCTGTCTTTTAAAAAGTAGTACCTTGATCCTTTTGTGGTGATGGCTTTGATTTATCAGGTACAGATGAACTCGAGTAAACTACAGCACCGGGTACTGGTCCTAAAGAAAGTGTGTGATTTGCAACATCATTTAACGAAGACACAGCACCCCAGCTGGCAGACCCTGCATCCATGTCTCCAGGTGAGACTGCTTCAGAACTGCCAGGCTGATTCTGATAGGTTGATGGTTCTGAAGATTCAGAAACTTTGTCAACTATGGTCATTGTTCAACTCTGCAAAGACAAAAAGCATAGATTTGTTTTATAAGGTAAGAAAAGTAATCTACTGATCCTACCATTAGATCTTGGAAAATCATCATAGCCATTCTTAGTTATTTTTCAACAAATCATCCAAATATAAAATCATTAATATTTTCAAACAGCTTTGCAATAATTTCTTTGGGACATTTAGGCATCATGCTAATCTGAATGTGTTAAAATTTTTATTTTAAAACTTTCAGTGATATTTTTGTTTTTGTTTTTTGTTTGTTTGTTTTAGGAGGTACCTGGGATTGAACCTGGAACCTCATACATGCAAAGGAGGCACTCAACCACAGAGCTACACCCACTCTGCAGAGATATATTTGACTAGAACATTTTATTCTCTTCCATACCCCACAAACACTGATGTTTCAATATATAATTAGGCACCTCAATTTCCAATTCTATATATTTACTAAGTGCCTGTTTTTTTCTCTCTAGTGCTTATAACTAGAACATTAGATGCTCCAGTACATTTGACTAAATCTTCCTCAGGGAAAAGTCTTGACTATATGAAGAGAAAATCTAGCTTTAACTTTGAACTTAAAGTCCAAAATGATGTTGTTTGAAATATATATTTTTAAAATATACAGTTATAGAAAGTCTCCCCTTTAAAACAAACACATTTTTCTGAAAAGATTCATTCATATGGGATGCATGACTTTTTAAATGAAGCCCGTAAGATACTGAACACAAATGTTATAAAAGTACTTTATCATAATTTCCTCTTTGAATCCTATTTTAAAGTCTTAGGGCTCCAACTAATTGAGCATTTTCCATGTGCTGGGCACTGTGTTAACTATATATACCTTAACTTGCTTAATTTTCATTATGAATCTATGGAGAGCTCGGACAGAATTCCCAGGGTCACATAAGCATACATCCACAGGGTCCATAAAATGAAGCAACTGTAAGCCAAGCTAGTCAGCAGCTGGGACTTGGAGCCAGATCCAAGATTTCTGGCTGGGGTTCCTTTTTGCTACACCACCTAGTCAAAAGACTACTTTCAGGGCTCTTTCTAAAACCGCTCAATGGCAGCTAGCATTGAAAAATAGTAGCTCTTCTCCACCCCCAACCTGGTAACCAAATCTAGATATGCCATTCCTCCGTAAAAACCTTTCAGGAGTGCACAGGCTGTCCGCAGCACAACATCCCTACACCTAGCTAGACGCGGCACTGTCTGACCTAGTAACCTCCCTGCACCCTCTCAGTCACATTCCCGCCATTCTGAGTTCATTTTCAGTCCCAGTTCTCTCTGGGAGATGCACCTTTCAGTTTAGTATTCATTTCCTGACACTTAACTGGACAACTCCCCCTCTCCCAAAAGTAGGTTAAAATCCCTACTATAGGGAGCAGATGTAGCTCAAGTGGTTGAGTGCCTGCTTCCCAGGTTCCATACCTGGTACCTCCTAAAAACAAAACAAATGAAAATAAAACCAACTCTCACTGGGGAGCAAATGTAGCTCAGTTGTTGGCACCTGCTTCCCATGTACGAGGTGGTCCTGGGTTTAATCCCCAGTACCTCCTTTGAAAAAAAAAAAGAAAAAAGAAAACCCTACTTTGAGTTCCAGCAGCACCAGTTGTGTGATATCAATTGTAGCACTTCAGCACCTACCTCACAGGCCATACTCCTTATGGCTCACCATCACATTCTTACTCATATCCCCTGACCATACATGTGTTGAACAAATAAATGAATAAATTCTGGAGATGGGAAGCGACTGGCATTTGCTTTTGCACCTTGCAGTGATTTATACACAGTATCTCACTTAATCCTAAGAAAAACTCTAAAGTAGGAATAGCCTTTTTAAGTTATTTTTAAAAAACTCAAAACAGTAAAACACAAAGGATAATAAAATAAATACCCATGTACTGGCCATCTCAATGAGCAAACATCACTGGCTCCTTGTTTTTTTCAATGCCTCAATATTGTTGTTTACAATCTTTATTTAAGAAAAGATTATCACCCCAAAAAATAATTTGAAATTGTATATAGAAAAATAATTTGAAATTGAAAATAAATTTTCAATTTATTTGAAAATAAATTTGTATATAGAAAAATAATTTGAAATTGTATATAGAAATAAAAAAGTAGACGTTAATTAGATCTTAATAAACTTAAAAAACTGAATTGAATTTTTAAGTCAATCTCAGATACATGACCCTCATTCAGGAAGAAAGCTTAAGCCTTATTATCCAAATATAGTATATACTTTCCTCATATAACAGTCAAAAGGAATTATGAAACGTGTGGGGACAGGAGTAAGAAAACAAAAGAGGAAGAGGAGGAAGAGAAGAAGGAAAAGGAAGAACAAGAAGGCCCAGAGTAATAAAAGGTTAATCCAGCCTTATTTACAATACATTAAATAGGAACAAAAACCTTGGTTTTTCTAGGAAAAACATCCCTTCAGGATAATTATTAACAATGAATCAAATAAAACCAATTTACTTGCTCCAATTACCTTTATAGGGAAAAAAAACCCTCTTAAATGAAAAAAATACATATTAAAGAAAACATACAGTTCAGTCATGAATAACCATTATAATTTTGGGAAGAGAAACTCAAACCATCCATTCTTTTTCATTTGTATATTTAGACAATGAACTCTTACCCTAAAACCCTCAAGTAAACTAAACTCCATGTGCCACAGAAATACCTTTTCTAGAAGTCAAAAAAGTTTGTGGAAGACTTAAGATTCATAAAGTTACGTGTCTTTTACTCTCAGTAAAGCTTCTTAACATTACTGTTGTAAATATCAAGACTTTTAAAACAACTACTTCAAAGTTAGGTTTTCTTTCAACACCTTCTAAGGAAGGCATATAAAAAGTTACAAAAGCATGTTTTAAAAAACATACATGTACACGGATCCCAGCTGGATGTGTGTGAAGGAATGAGACAAAAAACAAACCAAAAAAAAAACAATTCACAAGTGTTTTGTTTGCTTTAAGTACAATCTTTTCTTTGAATATCTTAAAATCCTTAGACCCTTATATGGTATTTTCATCCTTGTGTGGACCAAATGGTAGAATGCATTACTCTTTTTTCATTTAAAAAAAAAATATGTATGTCACTATATAGACATTGTGGCACTCCACATACACCTGAGGTAATAGTATCAACACATATAAAAAGAAACTGCTACATTTTACTTTTTAATAAACAATGTAATCCGCGTTCTTGTAGCATTTCCATTTAAAAGAAAAATAGAAGCAAGCTTTAGAAAGACGTAACCTTGATCTTTAAACAAACAAAACAATTAGCTTTAAGCCTTTACAAACCAAAAATTGAAGACCTGATTTAATGATGTAGAAAAGAAAGTGAAACTGACCCAAAGTAAAATCCAAAAAGTGAAACATTATTCTTATCCACTTTGCACTTTGAATGAATAATACAGTAAAGTGTAGAATTGTTTAAAATGTACAGCTCAAAAAAAAAAAAAAGTGACTCTCCACAAAAACGTTATAGGAACCTATAAAACCGTTTCCACCTTGAAAAAGAGGCGTTAACTAGTTTTTCTACCAGTTTCACTACTAGAATGTATTTACTTTAAATAACCAACATGTTTTTCCCATAAACAAGTAAGCACCAAAGCCTCCCTGAATATAAAAGAGCTATTCAACACAAGTAATCTCAACTGCACTCACTATAGCTAAAGTCCTAGATCATAAAACTTCTGTCCCGTCAAATTTTCATTTCAAGCCTCTGAAACTGATACCCCACCCCGCCGACAGCCCCCTTTCCAGGTAAGTTGGCTCTTCCTGCCCCGAAGATAAAGAACGTGACGGAGGCACACATGCTTCTGGAGACGCGCCGCCCGGGCCAGCCCGCTGCTCGGCTCCCTCGCCGCGCCCGCTGCGCCCGGGCGGCCGGCGTGGGGAGCGCGGACACTAGGCGGAGCAGCCCGGTGGACTGCCCGAGCCCGGGCGAGCCGGCGCGGCCGGCGGGCCGGGGTGGGGGCGCCCGGGGTGGGAAACTTTGTCTCTCTTTTGGGGTTGGAGTGGGGGTGGGGAGGCGAGCCCGCAGCTCCGAGGGGCGCTCGGGGGCCGGAGGTGGCAGCCACGCGGGGGGCGGCGGGCGGGCCGGGGACGCCGGGCTGCCCGGGTCTGCGGCCGGCACACGCCCACCCCGAGCAGACCCGGGCCGGCCAGGCCGCCCCGGAGCCGCCCTCCCGGCCCGGCCCACGGGGCAAGGGGGCGGGATGGGGCCGGGTGGGGGTGGGAAAGCAGTGTCCATGGCAACCAGGGGGGTCCGGCCTCCCGGCGCAGCCCCGCTCCCCTCAGCGCCCGACCACGGCGGCCGCCGCCCCCTCCCCAGCGGCCTGGCCCGGCCCGGAGGTGGCGGCGCTGCCCTCGGCGCGGCGGGGTCCCGGCCGGCCCGCGGCTGCGGAGGGGGCGGCGGGCGAGGGGCCGCGCCGGCCCCTGGCGGGCCGCGCCGGCCGGACGGGCTGAGGGGCGGCCGGGCCAGCTGCGGCTGAGGCGAGCGGGGCGCTCCGCAGGCCCCCACGCCGGCCGGCGGGCGGCGGGAAGGAGGCGGGAGCTTACCTGACCCGGCTCGGCGCTCGCTCCATCCCCCTCGGCCGCCGCCGCCGCCGCCGCCGCCGCTGCCGCACACAGCCCAGCCGCCCGGCGGGGGACAATGACGTGCCTCCATCCGGGCACCGCCGCCGCCGCCTCCGGGTCAGCGCCGCGCTCGCCGCGCCCCGCCGGGCCGCCAGGGGGCGCGCCAGGGCCGCGTCCGCACGCGCCGCCGCCCAGGGGCCGCCGCAGAAGAGGCGCGGGCGCAGCTAACGGGCCGGGCGAGTGCGGGCGGGGCGGTCGCCGCCGGGCGCGGGCGGAGGGCGGCCTCGCGCGTCACTGGAGCGCCGGGCGGGAGCGGGCGGGGCGCGCCGGGGGGCGGGGCGCGGCGGCGCCGAGGCTTCCTTCCCGCCGCCGGCCGGCAGCGCCCGCCCGGGTCCCCTCCGCGGCTGGAGGCGCCTGTCCCCCCGGCGCGGAGGCCGGCCGCTCGGCGAAGCCTCCTGGTCGTGCGCCGCGCCCGCTCCCACCCCGGCGTGCGAACTCGGCCTAGCGGGCGCGGCGCCCGAGTCCGCCGGACCTAACCCGCGCTCCAGCTCCCTATCCGTCTTCGCGAGCTGTGTGTGACGGGGAGGGAGAACCTCACGGCCGGCTCCAGAACAGCCTCGCTCCCTGCCCGTCCCTTCAGGATTTCCTCTCAAATTCTGCAGTCTTAGGAGGCACCTGGACCAGCTCTTGCTCTCTAGTGCCAAAAGCCATACTTGCAACCGCTCTTTGGACGTTTGCGCCGTTGCCTCCCCGCTCCGCCACCACCCTGCTCCTCCCTGTCGGGTCCCCTGCTTTGGCTAAGAGCACAGTACTATCCTACATTGACCTGAGTTTCCTCTCCCTCTGCCTCTCTCGACCGGATCGAACTCCTTACACCAAGTCGCATCCACCTGACGTAGGGGTGTGACACCTCTCCCTGAGGCAACCTTTCTTCTCACCAAGCCCATTCCAAAAGTCTGCTCTCTGATGCTCCACTTCTCGTCTATCTGTACTCCCTTTCAACCTTCATATTGTGACCTGGGTCATTTTTCAGAAACACAGGTCACATCGTGTTGCTCCCCTCTTCAGAGCCTTCAGCCACTTCTTTGAGCCACAGAAAAGACCCTCAGCTTGGTCCCCTCTCCTCTTCCATGTGTTCCACCCATTATATGTAGACGTTGTCCAAATCCTACCCATGCCACTTCCATGAAACCCTCCTGAGTCGCCGATCAGAATTTTATTACTCCCCCAATAGGTTGCATATATCTTTCCCGGTAGCGCTTATTTCACTATTATGGAATTAAGTCATTGAATTGATAAAATATTAGTTGTCTATTTGGTGCAGAATACTGAATGAAGTACTTTGTGGAAGAAAGAATAGGAAAGGCGAATTTCAGACCTTCACAATTCAGCACCCACTTTCAAGATTAACACCACAACTTTCTTCCTGATGAAGACTCGTTCCAGAATTTCACCTTCACAGACCTTTCAACACTATTAAGAGATTTACAGGAACAGCCGTCAAGATGGGCTCAGTAATTTGCTTGCCTTATTAAATGACTTTCAGATGATTAAGTATAGATTGAGAAGGAATTAAAAAGCTAAATCCTTAATACATTTCACCTGAGCTTTGTGGGATTTTAAAACTGCTTCCCTTGGAAGACACATGAGAAGTTTGGTTTCTAATTATTCTATTTCAAGCTCTATTGACAAACTGCCTCTGCAGTCAGCCCCTTAAATATTAATAGAGAACCTGAGCAACTTGAGTAAGAAAAGGGTTTTTTCAAAAAGTCATTCCTTGGAATTTGCTACCCAGAATAGGCTCTCGATGGGGGACTTGCAGCCCCACCTCCCTCATGTCCTCAAAGCAAACACAGTGGCCTTTTCCTCTAAAATTTCATTGCCACTCATAGCAAATCTGACAATATAAATGCAGAAGTTACAAAGCATCTTAAGTTCCTGCCTTCAAACAACTGGGTCTTTGGCTGAGATGGTAATCAAGCTTGTTTTCCTCCAAACCAGAGCTTAATCCTAAGTGTATGCCATTTGGAGAAAGCATTTCTCTGTTGTCTCTGTTCTTATAATATACATAACTTACAGAAATTATGTAGCCAGTTTCCTTTACCAAAACTGTCTGTGTGCTAGAGCAAACTGACTCAAGGTTTCCCGCCCCCAGGCTGGGTGATAAAATAATCAAAGATGATGCAAAAAAAAAATCAAAGAGCAATAAGTGTCAAAGGGATGAATTAGACTTTCTCAGAGAACTTAGGGAGCCTGCAGTGGATGCTATGAATGCCCTACCCAGCTCCCCTGGCCTGGATGTTCTTGGCCCAGCCTCTGGCTCCCAGCACACTCTGATGACTTACTGACACGGGTAAGAAAGGCTGTAGCACTTGTGACCAATTCTGTGATGCAATCTATGCTCCCTCGGAAAGCTTCCCCATGGAGACTCCATCCTGGCTCAACCCCTTTCCTAGTCCTCTGCTGCTGCTTTCATTCCCTTTCTCCCCAGGACAATGCATCAGTACAGCATGTGCTCCCCACCTTCCGTCTCAAGCCCTGCTTCTAGGTAGCCCGACTTAAGGCAGTAGGTTCCAGGCATGGTCCAAAGACGCAGTCACTGGTGATATGTGGAATACTCGTAGCTGTGCAACTAAGACTCACACCTGGGGGGAGCTGGGACGGGCTATGGGGAGAAGGGGATGCCTTGGCTTATTCACTATCTCTGGTGTTTGGGGATGTGGGGGAAATACGAATTATAAGAACTGCAAACTTGGAATTTGAAATTGGGTGGCCATTGATGATATCATCACCAGGGCTGAAGATAGGAGTTGCTATTACAGAAAGAAAGAAAATGACAGGCTCAGAGCAGTCAACCAGCAACATAAAGCAACATATGAAAGCCGGAGAACTTCCTCAGCAGCCTGTTTTTACCATCCTTTGCAGTTAGAGGGCAGACAGTGCTGAGGCGCAGGCTTGGGATTTAATTTAAAAGGAGCAGAACTTTAAAGATGGAATTCTCAGCCGTGGTCAGCCTCCAAGACCAAGGTTAAGGCTCTGATAAGGAAAGGGGCGTCAGCCTAGGAATGAGACTCTAACGTCAGTAGAACTTCAGATACCCTTGAACCCCTTGGGCCCACAGAAGTGGCTCATTCCCACTTTTAGACCCCACCCCCACCCCCACCCCTGCCTGAAGACTATGAAGAAGCCTCAAATGAGACAGGTACTCTACAAGACAATGCAATCTCTCTTCAGGGTCTACGCCCACCAATCACCAAGGTTAAGTCCCCTTTGGTCTGACTGGGGAAGTGTTAAGCTTGCTTAGGGAGGGGGGAATTTTAAGTGGATGGTGATGCAGGACCTGGCTAATATATACTGGCAGGAATTGCAAATAGGCCTAGGAATGGATCCTGAGAGGATGAGATCAAGGGAGGGGGCATGGATAAGGGAGACAGATTTACCACTTTGTCCAGGGCACCAGTAGGTGGGGGCTGGTTCTGATGCACTATAGAATTGGCATTCAGAAAGAAGAATGCCCCACATTAAATCAAGCACAGATGCCATAACTTCCAAGTCAGTCAGTGGAGGAAGGGCTCAATAGGCTCAGGGAAGTGGATGTGATAGAATGAATGCGACCAGCTGGCCATATCCACAAGAAGGCCTGGAAGACACTCTTCACCAAGGCCATGGGGGGAGGGGGAGACACCACCAGCTTCATTCACCATGGGAGATGCTGTTACCAGGAGGGTGATAGGATCCCTGGAGCACAGACTGGGTGGCAGCACTTACTCATGAGAAAAGCAAGGGGGGCATGAGTGCTGTGCTGGGCAGCAAGGTCAGAAAGGCCAATAAAGGGGCACCTGACTTGCAGGGATCCATGGAGACAGATGGGCAGTCAACAAAGGCATAAAATATATACTCAGAGGATACGGATGCTCAGAAGGCTGAGGTTAGCGTTCCCAATGGAAAATCACCATCACCTGCCCAGTTTTCCCACCTGAACCAGTTCTCATACCCAAAACACTCATCCCCTTCAAGGAGAAGCTGGATTCATGGCAAGTGTATGTAATAGTGATTCTCCAAGTCCTTCCCCAAAGACACCTCCAGCCATTTAATTTACTTGGTGTTTTAGTTTCCTAGCTGCCAAAACAAATACCACACAATGGGTTGGCTTAACAACAGGAACTTATTGACTCATGGTTTCAGGGGTTAGAAGGCTTGCTTCCTCTCTAGTGTTGTATCTTCTGGCTTCCCAGCAATCTTTGGGATTCCTTGGCTTTTCCATCACATGACCATGCACACGGCAGCATCTTCTTTCTATTCCACTTTCTGTTGACTTCCACCTTCTGGATGCTCCCTGTGACTTCTCTTTTTTTCCATGTCCAACTTTCTTTGCTTATGAGGACTTCAGCCATTTTATATTAAGACCCACCCTCATTTGGGGGGGGGGCACATCTTAACTAATACATCTTCAAATATCCTATTTACAAATGGGTTCCCACCCACAGGACCAGGGGTTGGACCTGAACATGTCTTTTGTGGGGGACATGATTCAATCCCCAATGCTTGGGTAACCATACACTGAGAAAAGGGGAATTCTCAGACATTTTGAGGCTATTGGTAACAGAATCCAAGTTACTGCAGACCATAAGGACCTAAAGCACATTCAGGACTCTTATTGGTAAGGGAGTTAGAACACATAGGGTCATGTAATACAGTGGGTCCTGTCCCAGTATCTATTTCCTTGGCTCCCAAATATATAATCCAAATGCACATACTTAGCAGTTGGCAGAACCCTCACATAAGTTTCTTGACTTATAGAGTAAGAGCTATTGTAATAGTAAAAGCCAAATGGAAGTCCCTGAAACTGCCCTTTATGGCCAAGAGGGTAAATCCTGGGGCAGGGGGGTGGGGTGGGTATGGCAGAGAATAGTGCACTGTCAGAGTTCTAGAGGATGCAGGGATGGTGATCTCCATCACATCCCCCATATAATCCACCAGTCTGGGCCCTGCAAAACCTGGGTGGATATAGGGGCTGACAATGGACTGCCACGAACTTAACATCAAGGTCTCACCAACACCAGCTTAATTCCACCATGACCCAGTACCTCCCTTAGAATTCCTCCATCCCCACAACAAAACAGAGAAGTACTTAGAATCTCGTAGTCAATCCTTGTGCTGAGCCCCTCAAAGCAAACATAGACCCGGCCCTTTAGCTCTAACAGATTTTACTTATTATGACTATGAACAAATAAAGAAGAAATAATGTAACCACCAAAAACTGGATTAGTCACAAAGCACTTTCAAAAGTAGTACCTACCTTTAGGTGTTCAAGTGCTCAGGTGACACCATCAATAGACTTGTCCCAGCAGCCTGGGCTGAGACTCAGTCATCAGAGGGTGCTGGTAGGAGACAGACAGACCAGGTGTAAATTCCAGCTCCAGTTCTTATCTATTACCTGAGTTCTTTAACTCTTACTTTGGATTCTCATGAAATAAAAGACTGGTTTAACTTAGCAAAGTCAACTTTATTCCAATGGATAATTAACACCCTTTCCCCACAACCCAGGATAAGATATT
Organism: Cabassous unicinctus; assembly: GCA_029593785.1. Taxonomy (NCBI): domain Eukaryota; kingdom Metazoa; phylum Chordata; class Mammalia; order Cingulata; family Chlamyphoridae; genus Cabassous; species Cabassous unicinctus. The sequence continues at coordinate 13,522 of JAQZBX010036171.1, forward strand.
AGAGCCCAACATTTTCAAGGAGGAATATATTTGATTTTTGGAGAAGCACTAAATCATTGGGAGGAAACCTGATACTGCTGGGCAAATCTTAGAGCCAGTTTGTTTTTTAGTTGATGGAGCCCAAGTCGCTAAGGAGCATTTTGCCAAAATATTAATTTAGAAGCAAGATGAACCATGGTTTAGGGATACTTTCCAGAGACTATTTTGTTTGGAAGCCACAGTTATGCATTGTGACAATGCTCCAGATAAGGAAGGCAAAGCTTAGGCAGCAGAGGGTGGGTCTAATTCTGAAGTGGATGCTGTTCAGGAAAAGTTTTACTAAAAAGGTGACACTTGAGGTGGCTCGGTGAGCATTAAGTAGAATTTTTTCCAAGCAAATAAGGAACAGGAAAAGGATGCCAAGATTTCAGGAACAAATGTGAAGTGGAAGCAAAATGAAGTCTCTCCCTCTCTTATAATCCCTCTGCCCTTGGATTTTATGAAATGTGCAAAAGTGAAGACTGATAACACAGTTACCAGCAAGAAGAAGGGTCAGCAGGTAGTTGGGTCCAATGGACTTGGGGGTTTCAAAGGAGAAATAGGTATGAAACTCTGAGAAGTAGAGATCTATAACTGGCTGCTTGAGTTTATGAGGAAAAATATCACTTCCTAGAGTTAAATAATGGAAACCCATTCCTGTGCAGTTCATGAACAAGACAGGACTGTATGCTATCCATACAATGATTAAACATGATCCTGGAAGTTTGCCCCACCTCCACCCCCAACCTCACCCCCACCATCAATAAAAGAGCCTTCTATCAGAATGGAGACAAAATTATCTTCATTTGCATTTTATACGTCTGTTTGAGAAAAAGAGAAAACACATGCAACCCATTTAAGAGTTTTCAGGAAGATGAATATACAAACATCAATTGAAATCTATATACTAGTAATATCTGATTATGTAAATATAATAAAAATAATCTTAATCACAAGAGCTAAGACAAAATAATAAGGAATAAATATGCAGTACCTAAATATGAGAAATGTGTATACCTAAAAACTTATGGCCTAGAAACCTAAAGAATGACTTTCTGAATGAAGACTACCTCAATTTGTAAAGAATTTAAGTATAACGGAATTGATCCCAAAGAGATTCTTTCTGGAATGTAACAAAATGCTTATAGTATGGATATTAAAATTAATTTATAAATGCAATGTAATTAGTCCTAAAAGGATTCCTTCTGGCACTTACTAAAATGTTTTGAATATTCATCTGGGCAATAAAGTCACTCATTAATATACTCAACACTTAGCTGCATCTAGCTCCTTTCCACACTGACATCCATTCAGCCAGTAGCCACCAGGCATATACCCTGTAGGGCAGGGAGAAAAAAAATGATGGGGTGGACCCAGACAGTCCCTGCCCTGTGAGCTTTCGGTATGTTTAATAGAAGAGGTAAACAGTGAGCAATTAGTGGCAATATTCCAGGAAGGAGGAGGGTGGAAATAATATAATGGGGGTGGGGAGAGCAGGTATATGGGAGAGGAAAGTTCTGAGCCAGCTTGCCTGCAAGAAGGTATACTGGGGGTGAATCAGAGGGTTGAGTTGCAATGAACCCCCGGACAATTCAGAGAGGACGGACTCAGAGACAGAGATGGATAGAGAAATACAAAAGAAGAAAGAACTTAATGTCTAATCCACCTGGGTGAGTGTTGGAAGGAAACAATCTACAACTTTCTCAGAGAAATTTCTCAACATAGAGCTGAACAAAATAAAGGATGCCAAAGGAAGAGTCTCTACCACCAGGCTGAGAGTTTCTCCCTTCAGAAAGATGACAATCAGTGCCTCACAGGTAGCCTCCGGTCTCTCAGAAGCCAAGTGGAAGTTACCAGAGTTGACAAGAGATTCTATTAGTCATGCTAACAGTTATATAGAGGTTATGATGTGCCAGACACTCCTTCTAAAGATTTACACGTGCTAACTCACTTAATTCTTGCAACTACCTTGTGGGGTAGGTACTATAGACATTTCCATGTTATGGATGAGTTAAGTGAGGCAAAGAGAGGTCCAGTAACTTGTTCACGATCACACAAGCTAGAAGGCAACAGAATCCATGTTCTTAAAACTCTAAGCCAGCCTAGTCCAGTAAAACTTTCTGTGACGTCGTCCTGGGCTAACATAGTAGCCAGAAGCCACATCTAGCTAGTGAGCCCTTGACATGTGGCCTGTGTGCCTAAGGAATTGGATTTCTAATCTTGTTTAATTTTACTGTATTGGACAGTGCAACTCTAAATTATTCTTATTAGAGTATGTTCACTGTAGCATTGTTTATAATGCAAAATTATAGAAATGACTTAAAAGGGGCAATGTCTAAATAAGCTATGAAATGTAGACATCAGCTACATATGAAATTAAAATTTTCTAGTAGTCACATTTAAAAGACTTTTTAAAATTAATTTTAATAATATATGTGATTTAATCCAAGATACCCAAGATATTATCATTTCAAGTGCTCAATAGCCACACATCTAGTGGCTTGTATTGGACATTTCGGGTCTATAGGTTACTGACCATCAATTGAAGAGAAGAAACTAGCTATATCTACTGATGAGCAAAGTTCTCTACTACATATTATCAAGTAATAAAATCTCAAGTTGCAGTACTATACACACATCATAAGGAACCCCAAATCACACTTTGTAAAGATTGATATCTTGAGTTTCTATGATATTTAATAATTCACTTCACAAAAAACCCTTAAATATCTCTCTTTTGAAGATGCTAATATTTGTAGAGTATAATTGAGGTTTTTTTTTCCCTTTGCTTTTTAAAAATTGTGGTAAAATTCATGTAACATAAAATTTACCATTTTAAAATATACAATTCAGTGGCAATAAAAACATTCACAATCATCTTGACTAGTTCCAGAAATTTTTCATCACCCTAAAGGAAACCCATACCCATTAAGCAGTCACTCCCCAGTCCCTCCCCCCTCCCCCCAGACCCTGGCAATCATGAATCTGTTTTCTGTCTCTGTGGTTTTGCCTGTTCTGGATATTTCATAAGTGGAATCATACAATATGGGACCTTTTGTGTCTGGCTGCTGCCACTCATGATAATGTTTTTAAAGTTCATCTGTTGTAGCGTATATCAGAACTTCATTCCTTTTTATGGCTGAGTAATATTCCATTGTATGTCTATACTACAATTTGTTTATCCATTCATCTCTTGATAGATATTTGAAGGATTTCCACCCATTGTGAGTTGCTATCAACATTTGTGTACAAGTTTTTGTTTGAACACCCTGTTTTCAATTCTTTGGGGTATATACCTAAGAGTGGAATTGCTGGGTCATATGGTAATTTTATGTTTAACTTTTCTGAGGAATCACCAAACTGTTTTCCACAGCAACTGAACCATATAACATTACCACAGCAATGTACAAGGGTTCAGTTTCTCCACAGCCTCCCCAACACTTGTCATTTTCTTTTTTTTTTTTTTTTCTTTTAAATTATGGCCAGCCCAGTGGATATGAAGTGGTATCTCATTGTAGTTTTTATTTGCAGTTCCTAATGACTAATGACATTGAGTAGCTTATCATGTGCTTGTTGACCATTTGTATAATTCTTGGGAAAAATGTCTATTCAACTCCTTTGCCCATTTTTTAAAACTGGATTGTTTGTCTTTTGTTATTAGACAAGTTGTAGGTTTATGAAAACTCATGCACAAAATGCAGAATTCCATATACTACCCTATTATTAACACCTTGCATTAGTGTGGTATATTTGTTACATTGATGAAAGAACATTTTAATAATTGTACTGTTAAATATAGCCCATGGTTTATATTAAGGTTCAGGTTTGTGTTATGCAATCCTATTTTTTTTAAATTTTATTGTAGTAACATATATCCAACCTAAAATTTCTGCCTTTAACCACATTAAAATATATAATTCAGTGCTGTTAATTACATTCACAATATTGTGCAACCATCACCACCATCCATTATCAAAACTTTTCCATTGCCCCAAATAGAAACTCTGTACAAATTAAGAAGTAACTCCACATTCTCTACCACTCCAGCCCATGGTAACCTATATTCTAGTTTCTGACTCTATGAATTTGCTTATTCTAATTATTTAATATCAGTAAGATCATACAATATTTGTCCTTTTGTGTCTGACTTATTTCACTCAACATGATGTCTTCATGGTTCATCAATGTTGTTGCATGTATCAGAACTTCATTCCTGTTTATGGCTGGATGATATTCCATTGTATGTTAATACCACATTTTGTTTATCCAAATATCAGTTGCTGACACTTGGGTTGTGTACATCTTTTGGCAATGGTGAACATCCGTGTGCAAATATCTGTTTAAGTCCCTGCTTTCAATCCTTTGGGGAATATACCTAGAAGTGGGATTGTGGAGTCATATGTTAATCTATGTGTAACATTCTGAGGGACTGTCAAACTGACTTCCACAGCAGCTGCACCATTTTACATTCCCATGAACAATGAATAAGTATTCCTATTTCTCTACATCCTCTTGAATACTAGTAATTTTTTGGTTTTTTTTTTTTTTTTTAATAGTAGCCATTCTAGTGGGTATGAAATGGTATCTCCTTGTGGTTTTCATATGCATTTCCCTCATAGCTAATGATGTTGAGCATCTTTTCATGTGCCTTTTTGCCATTTGTATAATCTTCTTTGGAGAAATGTTTACTCAAGACTTTTGCCCATTTTTTAATTGGATTGTTTGTCTTTTAATGTTTAGTTGTAGGATTTCTTTATATATTCTGGATATTAAACCTGTATCAGATATGTGATTTCCAAATTTTTTCTCCCATTTTGTAGGCTGTGTTTTTATTTTCATGATAAAGTCTTTTGAGAGCTCATATTTATCTTTGTTCTTGTTGTTGCTTGTGCTTTGGGTGTAATGTCTAAGAAATATGAGACTAACGCAAGTTCTGAAGATGCTTCCCTATGTTATTTTTCAAGGAGTTTTATAGTTCTGGGTCTTATATTTAAGTCTTTGATTCATTTTGGGTTGATTTTTGTATATAGTGTGAGGTGTAGGGATCCACCTTCATTCTTTTGCTTATGAACAGCCAGTTTTCCCAGCACAATTTGTTGAAGAGACTATTATTTCCCAATTGAGTGGACTTGGCATCCTTGTCAAAACCCTGCTGGACATAATCGTGAGAGCTGATTTCTGAACTGTCTATTTGATTCCTTCATCTATATGTCTATCTTTGTGCCAGTACCATGCTGCTTTGATTACTGTGGCTTTGTAATAAGTTTTAAGAATGGGAAGTGTGCATCATCCAACTTTGTTCTTTTACAAGATGGCTTTGACTATTCAGGACCCCTTATTTTTCCATATAAATTTGATGATTGGCTTTTTCATTTCTGCAAAGAAGGCTGTTGGAATTTTTATTGGAATTGCATTAGGTAGGGTTGATATTTAACAATATTTAGTCTCCCAGTTTATGAACATGGAATGTCCTTCCTTTTATGTAGGTCCTCTTCGATTTCTTTTAGCAATGTTTTGTAGTTTTCTGTGTATAGGTCCTTTACATCCTTGGTTAGATTTATTCCTAGATATTTTATTCATTTAGTTGTTATAGTAAATGGAAATTTTGTCTTGATTTCTTCTTCAGATTGTTCTTTATTAGTGTATAGAAACACTACTCATTTTTGCGTGTTGACCTTGTACCCTGCCATTTTGCTGAATTCATTCATTAGTTCTAGTAGCTTTGTTGTGGATTTTTCTGCATATAGGATCATGTCATCTACAAATAGGGAAAGTTTTACTTCTTCCTTTCCAATACTTCCTGTCTAATTTTTTATGCCTAATTGCTGTAGCTAGAACTTCCAGTACAATGATGAATAACAGTGGTGACAGTGGGAGTAGGCATCTTTGTCTTTTTCCTGATCTTAGAGGGAAAGCTTTCAGTCTTTTACTGTTAAGTATGATGTTAGTTGTGAGTTTTTCATAGATGCCTTTTATTATGCTTTGGAAGTTTCCTTTCATTGCTAGATTTCTAAGTGTTTTTATCAGAAAGGGGTGCTGGATTTTGCCAAATACCTTTTCTGCATTAATGACATGATCATGTGTTTTGTTTTTTCCCTTCGTGCTGTTAATGTTATGAATTACATTAATTGATTTTCTTATGCTGAACCAGCCTTGCATACCATGAATAAATCCCACTTGATCATGGTGTATAATTCATTTAATGTGCTGTTGGATTTGGTTTCCCAGTTTTTTGTTTTGTTTTGTTTTGTTTTTATGAGGTACCAGGGATTGACCCTGGGAACTCATACAAGCGAAGCAGGCACTCAACCACTGAGCTTTACCCACTCCATGGCTTGTTAGTATTTTCTTGAGAATTTTTTGCCTCTGTATTCATAAGGGTTATGGGTCTTTTTTTTTTTTTTTCCTTGTGGTATCTGTATCTGCCTTTAGAATGAAGGTGATATTGGTCTCATAGAATGAGTTAGGGAGTGCTCCCTCCCCTTCAATTTCTTGGAAGAATTTGAACAGGATTGGTGTTAATTTTTGGAATGTTTAGTAAAATTCACCTGTGAAGCAATTTGGTCCTGGGCTTTTCTTTTTGGGAGATTTTTGATGTCTGATTTAATCTCTTTACTCATGATTGGGTTGTTGATATCTTCTATTTCTTCTAGAGTCGGTGTGGGTAGTTTGTGTGCTTCTAGGAATCTGTCCATTTTACCTAGGTTATCTAATATGTTGGCAGACATTTGTTCATAGTATCCTTTTATCATCCTTTTTATTTCTGTGGGTTTAATAGTAATGTCCCCCTTTGCATTTCTGACGTTAGTTATTTGTGTCCTCTCTATTTCTTTTTCAGTCTAGCTAAAGGTTTGTTGATTTTATTGATCCTTTCAAAGAAACAATTTTTGGTTTTGTTGATTCTATTATTTTTTATTCTTTATTTCATTTATCACTGCTTTAATCTTTGTTATTTCCTTACTTCTGCTCACTTTGGGTCTAGTTTGCTCTTCATTTTGTAGATCCTGAATTTTAAGGTTAAGTCACTGATTTGAGATCATTCTTCTTTTTTAATGTAAGCATTTAGAGCTATTAACTTTCCTCTCAGCACTGCTTTTGTTACATCCATAAGTTTTGGTGTGTTATATTTTTGTTTTCATTTGCCTCAAGATATTTCCTAATTTCCCTTTTTTATTTCTTCTTTGACCCACTGGTTAAGAATATGTTGTTTACTTTTCACATATTTGTTAATTTTCCATAATTCTCTTTGTTATTGATTTCTAGCTTTATTCCACTGTGGTCAGAGAAGATATTTTTGAATGTATTGAGACTTGTTTTGTTACTTAACATATGGTCTAGCCTGAAGAATTATCCATGTACACTAGAGAATAATGTGTATTCTGCCGCTATTGGGTGAAGTGTTCTATATATGTATGTAAGTCTAGCTGGTTTAGTGTTTTGTTTAAGTCTTCTATATCCTTATTGATCTTCTATTTAGATATTCTATCCTTTTTTAAAAAAAAAAAAAAAAAAGGAGGTACCAGGGATCGAACCCAGGACCTCGTACATGGGAAGCAGGTGCTCAACCATTGAGCTACATCTGCTCCCCTCTATCCATTTTTTAAAGTATGTATTGAAATCTCCTACTATGAATATGGAACTGCCTATTTCTCCCTTAAAATATGTCAGTATTTTCTTTGTATATTTTGGGGCTGTGTTGCTAGGTGCATATATATTTATAATTGTTACATCTTCTTGTTGAATTGATCATTTTATCATTATAAAATGACTTTCTTTTCCCCTCATAACAGTTTTTGACTTAAAGTCCATTTTATCTGATATTAGTATAGCTACCCCCCAGTTCTCATTGGGTTACTACTTGCATGGTAATTTTCCCCCATTCTTTAACTTTTAACCTACTTATGTCTTTGAATGTAAAGTAAGTCTTGTAAACAGCATATGGTTTGGCCATGCTTTTTTATCCATTCTGCCAATCTCTGCCTTTTGACTGGAGAGTTTAATTCATTTACATTTAAAGAAACCACTGGTAATGTAATACTTTCTTCGGCCATTTTGCTAATTTATCTTTAACCCTCATTTCTTCTATGAATGTCTACTTTCATATTTATTTGGTTTTCTGCATTGTGCCCTTTTGAGTTCCTTCTCATTTCTTTCTGAATATATTTTTTGTGTATTTTCTTTGTGGCTACTATGGGGTTAAAATTTAAAATCCTAAATCTATAACTATGATATTTGTTAATATCAACTTATCTTCAATAGCATCACTTACATTTATGTGCCCCATCCCTTATCCTTTTTTTGTACTTGTAACAAATAATCTTTGTTCATTGTATGTCAAAAACCATAGATTTATCATTACTTTTTATGTATTTTTGTTTTAGTGCCTGTAAGAAGTAAGAAGCAGAGTTAAATACCAAAAAATACAATTGTACCAGCATTGATAATTACCCATTTGGTTACTTTTACTGGAGGTCTTTATTTCTTTATGCCACTTTGATCCACTGTCTAATGGATCTTCAGTCTAAAGAACTCTTTAGCATTGCTTGTAGGGCAGGTCTAGTGGCAATGAACTCACTCCCTCAGCTTTTGTTTATCTGGAATATCCTAATCTCTCCCCTTTTTTTGAAAGAAAATCTTGCCAGATCAAAATTCTTGGTTGGCAATTGTTTTCTTTCTGCAATTTAAATATTTCATACTACTTCATTCTTTCCACAACGAGAAATTGGCATTTAATCTTATTGGGATTCTCTTGTACATAGCTTGTTGCTTTTCTTCTGCAACTTTTATAACTCTCTCCTTGGCATTGGCATTGGACAATTTGATAACTATGTGTCTGGGTTGGTTCTATTTGAGTTTATTCTGTTTGGGGTTTGTTGGGTTTCTTGAATGTGCATATTCATGTCTTTCATTAAATTTGGGAAGTTTTCTGCAGTTATATCTTTGAATATTCCTTCTGCCTCTTTCTTTATTCCTTCTTCTTCAGGGACTCCCATAATGCATACTTGGTATGCTTGTTGGTGTCCCACAGATCTCTTAAGATCTGTTTGTTCCTTTTCATTTTCTTTTTCTTTTTGTTCCTCAGCCTGAATCATTTCAATTGCCTTGTCTTTGAGACAACTGATTCTTTCTTCTGTTACCTCCAATCTGCTATTGAAACCATCTAGGCATTTTTTTCATTTTAGTTATTGTGTTCAACTCTGGTAATTCTATTTGGTTCCTCAAAGAGATTCCATTCTAGTTCATTGTTTTTCTCATATCCTTTACTTCTTTCTCTGTGTTTTCCTTTATCTCCATGAGCATAACAAGGATCTTTTTTTTTTTTTAATTCTGTGTATGAGAAATCCAAAGTCTGGTCCTCTTCAGTGATGGTTTTTGGATTTGTATCTTGTTCCTTTGCATGGGCCATTTCCTGTTTCTTTGTTTGCTTCTAATCTTTTATTACACACTGTACATTTTAGTATTTTAAAGTGTTAACTCATATAGTCCCTGAAGAGTCTGTATCCAGGTAATGATATGATAGATTTTTTTTTTAATACCAGAAGCTAATCAAAATTAACAAACTAAAGCAACAAGCACCTTTCACTGTCTTTGCAAATAAGCTCTGCTTTGGCTGGTGGTCTCATTTAGAGCTTAGACTTCCTATCGAGAAGATCAGCAAATGCAAAGTACAGGGTCCTTTCTGTCTTATCTGAGTCTGCTTGAAGCTGCAGAGCCTGCTTCTTTTTTTCTCTAGAAAAACACTGATATTTACCGCAATTTACCAGCCTCTTGCTCCTGCACCTTCTTGGATGCTGCAAAGTGTTCCACTAGATTCTGGAGTTCCAAAATAATTGATTCAGACAGTTCCTGCCAGTTCAATAGTTGTTTTGGGGAAAGGACTGATTTCTGGAGCTTCCTACTCTGCCATCTTCCCCAAATACTCCAAACCTTTATTCCTTTATTTTTTGTTGTTGAGGGTTTTTTTCTTTTTTGAGTTTGTTTTTTTTTCAATTCACATTTTATCTAGATTAAAATAATCTGTACAAAACTGATTTTCTTCAGCAATATTTTTTTGGTATTATTTCTAGGTAAACCACCACAAAACCCTTATTTTTGTAGGCTTTCCAGGTTTTGCTTATAAATCAAGATGAGGCTGTAGATATAGTCATGGAAATAGAAGAAAAGAGACAAATCAGTTGTCAGTATCCATGGCCTCTTGATCCTGTCTTGACCATGAAACAGACGTGTTCAACACATACCTGCTAAAAAGCTTCTGAAGTGTAACCATTGGGGAATTTGATGTAATTATGAATTCCAAAAATATAATTGGATCATGCTTGTAATCTGATCTGTTAATCTGGGCATGATTAAGTTATGATTAGGGTGTTGATTGGGCCACGTCATTAGGGCGTTGAGCCCCACCCCTTGGTGGGTGGGGAATTGAATATAAAAGGCAAGGCAAAGGACAGAAGAAGCAGTCTTTTGAGAAGCAGTCTTTTAGAAGCAGCTTTGATGTTGGAAAGAAGGCCCCAGGAGAAGAGAAGCGAACTGTTCGCCTGATCGCCTACAGCTGACCTTGTAGAGGAAACAGGAGCTAAGCCCGGAGAGAAACGCAGCCCCGGGAAGAGAGGAACCCCAGAAGCCTGAACCCTGGCAAACGCTGGCAGCTGTCTTGCTCTAACATGTGGCAATGGACTGTGGTGAGAGAAGAAACTTAACGCTTTATGGCCTGGTATCTGTGGACTTCTACCCCAAATAAAT
>JAQZBX010036172.1:0-24281 GCA_029593785.1 Cabassous unicinctus
CTCAGAACTGAATACCATAAAAAGTGTCTTTTTACTTTAGCATACTCATCTAGAAAAGTTTCAGCTTTATGGGATTAATGCTCATTTAACTTTGTATTACACCTGCAACTGGTCAAGTAGACATGCCAAGCTCTTTATTGGTCAGTATATATTTCTTTTTATTAGTAAGTAGTACATGAAATGCAAGAGCTTATTGTCATAGAAATAATAATCCTGACCTTGATCAAGATAGTGGAGTGAGACACTTCAGGGCTATGTTCCTCCACAGAAGCTTTGAGCAACAAGCAAAAGCTAAAAGAATCACCTTTCTCAAAGCTCCAGGAAGTGTTTAAGTAATGCAGTAACAGAGTGTATGCCAAAGTTAGTCAAAGGCCTCTATAAACTATTAGTATCTCTCAGCACACTGGCTGACACCTACCCACTGACGTGCACTCCCAGTGTGGATCCCAGGGCAAGGTTTGGGAGGGAGCCCAGGAACCTTCATTTACACACTGAAAGCATATTTCTGGTCCAATCTGTCTGGTGGTGGCCTTAGTAAATTTCCATCCCAGAACTTTTATTGCATATAGAAGTCATTTCAAAGAGCTCTTCTTAAGAACACTGTAGGAGAGCAGTTAAGTTTCCCTACTTTGGGAAAAGGACTGTTGGCTTTAGGACATTTAGTGCTATGTCCAGAACTGTGAGGAAACTGTATCCTAGGGAAGAGGGGACCTCTTAGTGCTGTAGAAGGTGGAATTCTTACAGCCACGCACACAAGCCCAAGACAAGATGCATGCACTTAAATTATCAGGGTAGCCCCTATTCTTTGGCCTCAAGCTATTATTATATCTATTGTATGTATAAATTCTGAAGGATTACAATCCCAAAAAAGGTGTTTGTTCCTTCCCTTCCCTTCCCTTCCCTTCCCCTCCCCTCCCCTTCCCCTCCCCTCCCTTGCCCACCCCTCCCTTGCCCTCCCTTACTCTCCCTTCCCCTTACCTCCCCTCCATTCCTCTCCTCTCCCATCCTCTCCTCACCTCTCCTAACTTTCCTCCCTTTCCTTTCCTTTCCTTTCCTTTCCTTTCCTTTCCTTTCCTTTCCTTTCCTTTCCTTTCCTTTCCTTTCCTTGCCTTGCCTTGCCTTGCCTTGCCTTGCCTTCCCTTCCCTCCCCTCCACTGCCCTCCCTTCCCCTCCCTTCCTCTTACCTCCATTCAATTCCTCTCCTCTCCTCTCCTCACCTCTCCTAACTTTCCTTCCTTTCCTTTCCTTCCCTTCTCTTCCCTTCCCTTCCCTTTACTTTCCTTTATTCTTTGTTTTTCTTTTATCTCTTGATATTCAAAGAAAGTTCTGTCATAATACTAGCTGGATAAAAGCTTAATGAACAAGCACCCCAGAGCCTTAATTCCAGTGATAACAGGTTAAAATGTCAAAATGTATAGGTTTCAACTTATGACTTAATACAAAATTGTCTTTGCAGCTCTCAGCATCAATTTAAGATTTATTCATTACTGAAACCTAAACTATTCTTAGATGGTTAATACAATATCAAACAGTTTTCTAAAGCAGTTGAACAATTTATGCATGTAAATAAGCAATATATCTGTAAATACTTAACTCCACATTATCAGCAACAGTTGGTGCACCCAGATACATTTTTCTTATCTTTAAATTTGTGGCAGAATGAAGCAGAGGTAGTTACAACTTTTATATTCATTCAACAGCAATAGTGAAGAATACGTTTATGTGTAAAATAAAATTTTTGTGTTTCTGTTTGAAATTCCTTTCTAGGACTTAATGGTTACATTTTTAAATTTTTAATGATATCTAACTCTGTACTAATTTTGTTGTTGGCTTTAGAGAAAGAAATTCTTCATTGTAATGCAGTCAAATTCACAAATACATTTCCATTGTGTGAATTTTTGTATATTTTCCTCCTCCTCTTTCTCCTCCTTCTTCTAAAAAAAATCCCTCCTCCTTTTAACCACTGAAAATATCTACAAATTAATATAATATTAAATTTTTCCCAATGAAATTTTTTATAGGTTACATATTTGCATATATACATATATATATATACACATATATTTAATTTGTTTCATTTAAGTTTTATTTTTTTAATCTTTGGATGCTAGTATTTGTTCTGGCTTGTTACAACTTTGTTGATCTTATGGAATTGATTGTTTTGCAAAACCTTTTTCAACAATATATTCATATTACCTGTATACTAGTACAGTAATAAGAAGAAATAACAAAAGAAAATGTAGGAAGATGGATCAGTGGTATGTCCTGGGAATCAGTCTCCTCACAAAAATAGCTATTGAATGGGCAAGAACTATATGAATCAACCATTTTGAAACTCTGGAGTCTAGGGAACACTGTGCAACATCCAGGGACGAATAGGAGAAGAGGGTATTAATTTGCAATAAATACCAGTGAGTTTCATATTCCCTGAAACAGCTACCATCCATCTTACCCTGGCATCATGGCCAGCAACACTGGGTACTAGAGCCCTGGCTCCTGACTCAGCTAGCCCTCCAAACTGGGGGTGTATGATATGATCCCAGATCTCTATGGTTAATCAGCCATTTCAGGTCACTGCCCCTGGTGCAAAGGCTGCAGAGAAATACTGAAGATTCAGAAAACTTTTAAAGGGCTACATTAACCAGAGAAATGCTGAATTAAGAAAATGCAGCTTTTGAGATCCACGGAGTATACACTTTCAATGGACTGTAAAAGGCATAGGGCTGTATAACATATTGAATTCTCCAGGGGATGATGGACTGTGGTTAACAGAACAACTATGAGAATTTCTCACATAATCTATAGTAAATATATAATACTTAAACAGGGTGCTAATAATTACGTGGGTTCTTTTTAATGGCTTTTGGTGTTAATGGCTCAGTATGTATTCTGGCAGCCCCTCAAGCCTGTCTACCAACAGAAATCTCTGTCAACTGCATCACTGAATGAGGGGTAATCTGAGGCTTACAAAAAGATCACCGATGGCCTGGATCATACAGAAAATCTGTGATGAGGCTAGAACAAGTCAATGTCTCCTGCCTCCAGGTGCACTTCTTGATTAACTCCCACCTCTTTCTGCCCCTCCATGATTAGGCAGGGTGGGAAGATGGCTTTTGTTTGTAATTGTATTGAGATTTATTAATATGCCATGCAATCCATCCAAAGTGTACTTTCAGCAGGTTTAGTTATACTCACAGAGTTGTGCATCCATCACAACAGTCAATATTAGAGCATTTTCATTACTCCAAAAAGAAAAGCCCTCCACCCCTTATCAGCTACCTTTCAATCTCTCTATTCATGCATGCCATACATAGCCACTTTCAGATTGATAAGAGCGCTAAGCTTTGAAGGAGACCTCAAGCCAAAGCAGAACCAATTTTCAAAGAGAGTTAAACGTGCTTTTTGTTTTGGTTTGTTAGTTTTGCATAGCTCCTGGCATTAGAGAAATTCTCTATCATATTACTAACTAGATACAAATTAAGGGAGAATACAAAGACAGAATCCCAAAGTTAGCATACTAAAATATTAAAATGTACCATGTTTAACACAAAGAAACAGGAAATGATGGTCCTGTGAAAGGAAGAAGAGAAAAATCCAGAAACCAGCAATGAAGACTAGACTTTGGACTTACCAGTCAGAGATTTTAAGAAATTGATCCTCAATATGCTCAATTGGGATAAAGGAAAATATGGCATATTAGGAATACAATGATTGAACAACAAGGGAATCTCTCCAGAGAAATAGTGGAATTAATGAACCCAATAATGGAAATAAAAAATTCCTTGGATGGTTTCAAAAGCATATTTAATGTGGCAAAGAAAGAATCAATGAGTCAAAGATGAAACTACTGAAATCATTAAGGCTGAGGAAAAGAAAAATAAAACAATTAATAGAATGAACAGGGCCTAAGAGACCTGTGGGACACCATCAGGCAGAGCAATTTATGCATTATGGGAGTCTCTGAAGGAGAAGAAAGAAAGAGAAAGAGTCATAAGGGATATTCAAAGAAATATTGACAGAAGAATTCCCAGATTTGATGATACTTATGAATATGCTCACTCAAGAAGCCCAGAAAATCCCAAACAGTATAAACTCAAAGAGTAACAAGCACAGACACATAGTAATCAAACTGGTCAATGCCAAGGAAAAGGAAAAAAAAGTTCTGTAAACTCTAAAAGAAAAGCATTTAGCTATGTACAAGGGCAATAAGATTACTGATTTATCATCAGAAACCACGGAAGCACGAAGAGAGGGGATAGAAATATTTAAAGTGCTGAGAGTAAAGAATTGCAAACCAAGAATTAATATATGGCAAGACTTTCAAAAAAGAAGGAGAGATTAAGGCATTCCCAGATAAATACTAGACCTTCCCTAAAAGTAATGGCATGTAATATATATATACATCAAATTCACCTCTGAAGCCATTTGGTGCTGTCTTATCTTTTGTGGGAGGTTTTGATTACTGATTCAATCTCGTTATTAGTTACTGATTATATGAGATGTTCTTATTCTTCTTAAGTGAGTGTAGGTGGTGTTTTTTGTTTGTTTGTTTGTTTGTTTTTTCTAGGAATTTCATCTAATTTATCCAAGTTCTTGGCATACAGTTGTTCATAGTATCCTCTTATAATCCTTTGATTTCTGTGGGGTCAGTAGTAATGACTCCATTTCATTTCTGATTTTAGTTATATGTGTCCATTTTTTTTGTCAGTCTAGATAAAGTTTGGTAGATTTTATTGATCTTTTCAAGGAATCACCTTTGGATTTTGTTCATTATTTCTGTTGCTTGTGTATGTGTGTCTGTGTGTGTTCTCCATATCATCTACCACTGCTTTCATCTTTACTTTTTACTTTCTTCTGAATACTTTGTTAGTTCGTTATTCTTTTTCTAGATCCTCTACTGTTGATGTAAGCATTCTAATTTGATATCATTTTTTTCTTTTTAAATGTAAACATTTAGAGCTTAAATTTCCCTATCAGAAGTGTTTTTGTTGCATATTATAACTTTTAGTATGTTCTGTTATCATTTTCCTTTGACACAAATGATTTCCTAATTCCCCTTGTGATATCTTCTTTGACTCATAGAATCATAAAGAGTACTTTGTTTTACTTCTAGATATCTTTGAATTTTCCATCTTACCTTCTGTTATTTACTTCATTCTGCTGTGTTTGTAGGAGATACATTTTATGATTTCAATACTTTTTAATTTATTGAGTACTGTTTTGTGAACTAATATATGTTTTATTCTGGAGAATGAACATGTACACTTGAGAATAATGCATATTTTGTGGCTATTGTATGAGTTGTTCTATATATGTCTGTTAGATCTATTTGGTTTAGAATATCTTTCAGTCTTCTATTTCCTTATTAATATTGAGTATAGATGTTTTTATCTATCTTGAGAGTCGTGTATTTAGATGTCCTATTATTAATGTCGAACCATCTATCTCTCCTTTTAAATCTGTCAGTGTGTGCATCATATATTTTGAGATTCTGTTGTAAGATGCACACCCACACACAATCATCTCAGTTGATGCAGAAAAATCAGTTGACAAAATCAAGCACTGCTTCTTGAAGAAAACAGTTAAAAACCCAGGAATAGAAAGAAACATTTTCAACATGATAAAGGGCATCTATAAAAAACTCTCAGCAAACTATATGGTGAAAGACTGATAGATTTCCCTCAAAGATCAAGAACAAGAATAGGATGCCCAATATCAAAATTATTTAACATTTTACTGGATGTTCTAGTTAGAACAATTAGAAAAGAGAAAGAAATAAAAGGCATCCAAATTGGAAAGGAAGAAATAAAATTCTCAGTATTTGCAGATGTCAGGATCCTATATATAGTAAACATTGTAAAATGCACAAGAAAACTATCAGATCTAATAAATGAATTCAGAAAGAGGTGAGGTACAAGATGAACATGAAAAAATAAGTCAGTATTTTTTCTATATATCTATATAATAGCAATGAACAATCTGAAAGATAAATCAAGTAAAAATATCCATTTACAATGACATTTAAAGAATGAAATATCTAGGAATAAATCTAAGAACACAAAAGACATAGATAGAGAAAACTACAAGACATTGCTAAAAAAAAATCAAAGAAGGCCTAAATTAATGGAAAAAAACTTTCCTTGTTCACAGACTGGAAAACAAATACCATATGACCTGGCAATCCCACTTCTTGGTACATACCCAAATTTTGGAAATCAAGGATTTGAACAGATATTTACACACTGGTGTTCATAGCATGATTGCTCACAATTGCCAAACAATGGAAGGAACCGCAGTGTACATTAACTGATGAATGGATAAAATGTGGTATAGTCTCACAATGGCATATAATTCAGCCATAAGTTGTAATAAAGTTCTGATACACGTGACAACATAAATGAACTGTGATGAATGAAATAACTGAGACAGAAAATAATATTGTATGACCTCACTCATATGAACTAATAATAATATACAAACTCATAGGGTCAGAATCTAGGATGTAGATTGGTAGTAAGGATTGATGTAAGGAATAAGGAATTAATGTTTAAGTTGTACAAAGTTTCTTTTGAGTTCTTTGTAAAGGTTTTGTAATGAATAGAGGCGATGGGAGCAGAACATTGTGAAGGTAATGAAAAGTACTAAAATATGTATCTGAATGTGATTAAAGGGGAAAAGTTAGAAGAGGGCAACAGAATTTTTTTTTAATCCATGGAATTACACTACAAAAACAGTGAAACAAAAGTTAAATCTTGGAATGCACTGTAGAGATGTCTGTTTCTTCCTTAGAGTCCTACCATTTTTGCCTCATATATCTTTGGGCACTCAGGTTGGGTGCATAAATATTTATTATAGTCATGTTTTTCTTGGTCCATTATTGATTTTATTAATACATAATGATCTTCTTTATCTCTTATAACTGTTTTGCATTTAAAATCTGTTTTGTCCAATATTAATATTGCAACTCCAGATATTTTTTGGTTACAATTTGAGTGGAATATACTTTTCCAACATTTCCCTTTCAACCTGATTGTGTCATTATATCTGAGGTGAAGTTCTTGTAGACACTACATAAATGGTCTATAATTTTTAATCCACTCTGTCAGTGTATGTCTTTTGATTGGGAAATTCAATCCATTAACATTGAATGTTATTACTGTAAAGGCATTACTTACTGCATCTATACTTTTCTTTTGTTTTTTGTTCTAATATATTACTATTGTCTGTATTTTTTCCCTTTATGTTAATAGTAATCTTCATTTCTACACTCTTCTCCAAGTCTCTCATCGTTGTGTTTTCCTTTCAGGGTGTAGCACTCCCTTTAATATCTCTTGCAAATCAAATAATTTGGTAATGTATTCTCTCAAATTTATTTGTGAAGACTTTAAACTCACCCTCATTTTTGAAGGACAGTTTTTTCAGTATAGAATTTGTGGCTGACAGTTTTCTTTTCTTTCTATAATTTAAATGCATCCCAATTTATTCTTGTCTTCATGGTTTCTGATGTGAGATCAGCATTTAGTTTAATTGAGGTTCCCATGTATGTGATGCATTGATTTTCTCTTGCTGCTTTCAGGATGCTCTTTTTATCTCTGGTATTTGTCATTCTGAATATCAGGTGTCTCGGTGTAGGTCTATTCAGATTTATTTTGTCTGCTGTACCTTGTCCTACTTGGTTATTGATATTTATGTTTTTTATAAGGTTTGGGAAGTTTTCAGTCATTTAATTTCTTCAAATATTCTTCCTGCCCCTTTCCCATTCTCTTCGCATTCTGGGTCACCAATAACTTGTATGTTTTTGCACTTTGCATTGCCATTCATCTCCCTGAGACCCTGATCCATTCTCTCCATTTTTTACTCTTTCTGTTCTCTTATACTTTCAAGTTCAATTTCTAACTCCTCCAATTCAATATGAGTTGCATATAAGAGCAATTCAAAGATGCCCTTATGCATTTCAAATTTATTTATTTTTTTAAATTTTAAGAGGTCCCAGGGATTGAACCCAGGAAGCTCATATATGGGCAGGTACTCAACAACTGAGCTACAGCTACTCCCCTATAAGAGGTTTTGTTTTTCTTTAATTTGTTCAATTGTCTGTTTGTTTTGTTTTTAGGAAGTACCAGGGATTAAATCTGGAAACTCATATATGGGTAGCAGGCACTCAACCTCTTGAGCAATATCTGTTCCCCATTATTTTATTTTTAATCTCATCCATTTTGTGTTTCTTTCCCATTAGATCTGTTACCTTTCTTTTCAGGCTTTCAAATTTTCTTTATGATCACCTGTTATTTTCTTTGTATATTTTATATCTTTAGTCATATTTTCCTTCAACTCTTTTAATTGATTTAGGAGAGTTGTGTGATTATCATTGATTAATTTTTTTAAATTTTGTGTCTTGTCAGGATTTTTTATTTATTCATTTAACTATGCCATCTTTTCCTATATCTTAGTATGCCTTTTAAATTTTTGCTGGTGTCTAGGCATCTGAATATGTTGCTGAATTTACTCTGATGGCTAATTTCTCTCTCTTGCCTAGTGGGTTTGTTTCATGGCTCATCTTTGACTTTTACTTCAACTTATTCTAAACCTTTAAAATTGCCCAGCTTATCTTATCAAAATAGGGCCAGGGAATCACTAATGGGGAGCATATCCAAAGAGACTGCCATGAGAGACACCTAAAAGTGGATTTACTCATTGCAGTTTCCTGGACAACCAGCAGACAGCTCTCTTGCCTAATCTTTCCATGGAGGTGTCGCTCAGTGTTCCTTTGATTCTGGTAGGGCCAAAGCCAAGATTAAAATCAGGGTCTTCTAGCCAAATTCACTGAAGTGAAACTGTCTCCACCCTCTGCCACAGCCTCCTTCTTATCAGGGAGGTAGACATCCATTCCTCTCTCAGTTGGCTGCAGTGAACCATTGATTTTATTCAGGCTGTTTGCTTTTAAGTTAGGGGGTGGATGCTTTTCTCAGCCAACTCATGGCTTTCATTTTTGCTTCTTTAAGTCTCTGTCCCTCACCTTCCTGTGAGATGCACAACACTCTTCTTATATACATATCCCCAAAGCAGTTCCCTCAGACAGTTTTTGCCCTTATTCCATTGTTTCTGTGAGAGGGTTGAGCCCTGCCTACCTACTCTAGCACAGTCTTCCCAGAAGTCCCATACTCATTCTTGATGAAAAATTTTCCAAACTTTGACACAAAAAGTAATTACTATGAGTAAAAGTAATTCTAAAAAATAAAATTTCCTAAGTCAAACATCCCAGAAATTAATATATATGTGCTGAAAGCATCTTTTCTAGGGAACCAGACAAAAAAGTCCATTTGCACTACCTTTATTATCCAACACTGAGTTAGAAGAAAAGAAAAATAAAATGTATAATTTGAAAAGAGGTAAATGCATTGCCTTTAGCCATAGATAAAATTTTTGTTGTGGAAGTTCAAAAAATCTTTGCAGATATTATGAGAATGCTATTAATTTGAGAATGTAATTGGATGTAAAACATAAAAAAGAAATATCAAACAGATCATTTAGGATACAAGATGGCATTGGAGTATCTCAGGCAAGGCAGAGCTCTCTTGCAAAATAGGGAAGAATGCATAGAAATAGTCTGAGAAAGCCTCTTTGAGGGCCCCTGAAGTCCAGGAAAAGTGTCACATGTATTGTCCAGAGAGAACTGGGGATGCAGAGATGGAGAGCTGCAGGATTTACTGAGGCTGTTTACAGTGGCAAACAGAGAGAAAAAGGTGAGATTCCTCCTCAGAAAGAGGGAGGTTGTCGTGGTTGTCTAACTGTGGTTTCCCTTTGGCAAATGTAACTACCATAATTCATTAGATCAAAATAGTAGAAATGGAATGGTTCATTTCTGTGGAATGGTTTGCTGATGAGTACCATTTACTAGACAGCCCATAAAGTGAAGGAAGACAGATTGGTATCTCTCAATTCTTTCCCAAGCATGGTGGAACTGGTCAGGCACTATTAGCAGCTCCCTGCTACAGTTTGTCTACTTAAACAGAACAATATTAAAGTTTTAGAAAAATTAAGCTGAAAATCAAAGAGCTGTGGAAATAAACCATGAGGCAAGAGAGGGAAATTGATCAATGGAGCAAAATCATCAACATAAACAGATGCCTAGTTATCAATAAAACATACCAACCCATTAAGAAACAAGAAGATATGGATACTCAAAGAAACAATACAGGAATATAGATGAGACTTAAGATTTAAAACAACTAATAAATGATGTTCAAATAAACCTCCTTAATCAATTTAGGAAGAAGAAAAATACAACTAGAGAGATAAAGATTATTAAGTACATAGTGTGTGAACATAAAGAACAATTTGAGAGGTCTCCTGGGAAAATGGCTTCAGACTAGCTAGGCAGGGGTCAACTCTGACAAAAACAATGGAGGAAGGGCAAAAACCTATCCAAGGGAGATGATTTTGTTATCTTCAGACCATGAGAGTGCTGTGCATCATCCAAGAATGAGAGGAAAGAGAGATAAAAAGGCCAAATGAAATTTCTGACTTACTCTCCCCTGTGACTGGGAATGACAGATAAATGCCACCTTCAATCAAAATAGACTCTCTAAAACCCCTGGCTCAATGCAGCCAAGTGAGTGGAGGAAAAACATTTTCTTCCCTGGATGGAAGAGGGGTCTGGCAGAAGGCAGAGAGTGGCTTCTCTTCAGTGACTGAGCCCACTTGAGCCCACTTTGAATCTCAAAAAAGACCCCAGCCAGCTGCCCCAGGGAGAACGGTTGGGGGATGTGATCAGGAAGGCTATCACACCCAACCACCCTGAGAGAGACAAGAACTAGGTCAGTGAGGGGGTAGACAGACACAGGTACCAAACAGAACTGAAGAGAAGGAAGTCAAGACAGATAGCTGGCAAACTGTTAGAAGCCAAGCTCACCTGAGGGAAAAGATGGCAGGGAGAAACAGATAAATTTCAGAAGCTTACCTAACCTGTGGAGTGATTGTAGCTCAGTGAAGAAATGTTTGCCTCACATATATTAGGTCCCTGATTCCATGACTGGTACCTCCTAAGAGAAGGGATCCAGAGGTTCATCCACTTGGTTGTCAGGCACAAAGGTGGCATCTTCTGACAGAGAAGTTATAGACTGGTTTTGTTTGTTTGTTTACTTGTGTTAGGTTTTTTGAACTGTTATTTTATATTTTTTAATTATTTTTTTTCATTATTTGAGTCATTAAAATCAGGTACCTTATCTGTGGAGAGCAGGGTGCAGGGTGATTGATTGATGAGCACTGGCAGCCTGAGGTGTTTCCTAGGGGACTACAAGGGAAGCCTATTATTCTTGGGTTGCTTTTTGTTTCTTGTTTTCTTCTCTTTAATTTCTTATTTATTTTCTTTCTTTCCTTTGTCTCTCTTCAATTGCTTTCCTTTCATTATACCCTCTTTAATTTGGTCTGCATGTTTTTTTCTTTAATTTTTTCTTCTCTTCTCATCTTTCTGATCTTTTATTTTATTCTATTTTTTCTTGTTATGTTTTTTATTTCATATTTTTAATTCTTTTTCTTTGTATTTTTTACGGTTTTTCAGCCTTATTTTTTTTTCTGGTCTCTATGGTTCTTTTTGTTAAATGAAGGTTTATTTTTACAGTAAGGGTAAATCATCATTTCTAACTCTGAATACAGTTATTTTTATTTTGTGTTAGTCCAAGTGCATGTATGAGCATCTTCTCCATCCAGATATTACCTGTGTACCAGAATTTAAAAATAATAAAGCCCCTCAACTCTCCTAGCACCTCTTCCAACCTCTGGAATCCCCATGCTTTCCTGCAACATTATTCTATTTTTAATAAGTAATTATTTTTATTTTTAAAGAAGCTTTATATTACATAAATGCTACATAAAAAATATAAGGGATTCACATATGCCCCTCTATCTCCCCCTTCTACACTTTCCCACATTAAGAAGATCCTTCAATAGTGTGGTACACTTGTTACAATAGATGAACCCATATTGAAGCATTGTTACTAACCATGGACTACAGTTTACATTATACTTTACATGTTGTCCTTCACAGTTTTGTAAGTTATGAAAAAAATATACAATAGTTTGTATTCATCACTGCAATGTCATGCAAGAAAATCCAGTGTCCCAAAAATGCCCCCATATTACACCTATTTTTCCCTCTATCCCTCAGAACCTCTGCTTGCCACTGCCTTTACATCAATGATGAGTTCTTCCATTGCTAGAATAAGTCTATAGTAGAATAATATTAAGTCAAATTTAGTCCTTTGTTCATTCCCAAATCTGCATATTTTGGGATGGTGATGCCCACTCTGCTTCTAATTGAGAGAGGTTTAGATCCTATGGGGCAGATGGATGGAACTGTCTTGCTTGCGGTTTCAGACACTCTCTATTCTTTGGGATGGATATTGTCCATCATCATCTCCTTGTTAGTGGTCCTGGGTATGTCCAATGAACTTGAGAGTAAGTGTTGCAAGTATGCTGAAGTTCAGGGCTCCAGTGGCACATGGAAAGACCAAAGATTTAAGTCTCTGGGACATATATTTATCAAGTATAGTTCTAATAATGATTCAAATAAAAGGGCAGAAGAGCCATGTGTAGAGAACATATAAATGAGTCTAACTCTGTTATACTGGGGAGCATAAATTACAAAGTAAGGCCCATTGACAGGCTGCCAAATCCCCAAGCTGTGTGGTCTTCTTATAATTTCTGGATATCTCTAGAGTCTTCAGGAGCCCCGTTATTTGAGATACTGTTTATTGTGGAGTTAATGAGATTCTGCTAAGACTTGCAGAAGTGTAACCTCTGAAATGACCTCCTGATTCACTTTGAAGTTTCTTAACCATAAGAAATCATTTATATTTACCATTTTACCCTTTTGCTCAAAGTTTTTTTCCAGCTGTATTGCTAGTTGGTGCTTGCTAATTATCTCTCAGTTCCAGGGAGTTTCATCCCCAGGAGTCATGTCTCACTCCAGGGAGAAGGTAGTGTATTTATAAGCTGAGTTTGGCTTAGAGACAGGCCACATTTGAGCAACAAGGAGGCTTTCAGGATGTAACTCTTAGACAGTATATAATACAAGCCTAAGTTTTAATTTCACAATAAAAGAATCATAAGTACAATCATAAATGTTAAGGGCCTGGCATAATGGTTTGTCTTCCTTCACTATTGCCTTAAATTCAAGGGATTTTTGCTGTCCTATTAGAGATTATAGCAGAACTCCCCAGTATGGAAATCCAATGTTACTTTGGTTATTCTGTGGATCTCTACCCACCAAGACCAGGTCCCATGAACACTTGAACATATTGATATGTCTTAGAGACATGTCCCAGGTGAACCCCTTCTCATGTATTCCCACATCCCTGACACCCCACACCAGTGATCCTCTCCCACCACTGTTGTGATCCTTCTGTGATCCAAAATCTCTCCAAAAATGAAGCCAACAAAATAACTGAATAAATTTAATAGGAAAATAAAATAATAATTTAAAAAATAATCAATAAAATACCAAAAATTAGAATAATTTGAAATAATAATTTTTTTAAAATTAAGCATTTTGTCTTCTATCACTGAAAGACAGTTGTTTTATATGTACAGTGACATTTTCTTCCTATATTCCCCCAATGTTTTATTTTTTTCATTTTTTCTTCAAAAAAGCATTAGGATGCAGGAAAGTTACATAGAGAATACAGGTGATTCCCATATACCCAATGCCCTCCCCCTTTTCCTCTCTTCGATATCAATAACATTTTACATGCAGATAGTACCTTTTTTACAATTGATGTACAAATATTGAAGCATTTCTTCAAACCATGGGCAATTGTTTATATTATGTTTTATATTTTGGATTGTATTTTTTTATGGATTTTGACAATATTTGAAGTGGCCTCTGTCCGCTATTGCAAAATCCTGTTGAACAATTCTAACGCATGAAAAATGTCCTACATTCCATCTCTTCTATTTTACCCTCCCCCTCATTTTGGAACTTATGGTAATCACCAAGTTTGGTTTTTGAAAAATAAGATTCATAGCTGCTTGCAATATATTGAGGGTTTGATATATTGGTCTGTTTTCTTTCATTAGGCACTGTCCATGTTCTGGAGAGATTCTTGTCCCTCTAGTTGGGAACATAAGACTCCCAGGATGGGAGTTTAATATTTTCTTGTTTATTTTGTGGGTCTCCTCCCTCTGCTATAACACACTATGACATGGTTCCTTTTAAATCTTTTTTATTATTAATCTTTTGTTCCTCTTTTTAAATCATTTTTCTTATTTTGACTACTCTTTTTCTCTTCTCTCTCTCCTTTTCTATGGTCTTAATATTTTTTCAAGGGAATACAGAAAACTACAAGAATATAGAATGTGTGGACCCAAGTGTCAAAGAGAAACATTAACACAAACCAAAATATAATAAAACCCTAGAGAAGAAAGAAAAGCTAACAACCTGAATAAGCTGATCAAGATGAACAGATGCCTAGACACCAAAAAGAAATGGCCAGCCATACTAAGAAACAGTAATACTCAGCCCATTTTACTGAACATATTAAAAAAGGAAAACAAGAGAAGAGGTAAAATATAGACCAACTAATCAAGGATGTCTAAACAAATATCATGAACCAACTTAATGTAATGAAGGAAGAGATAAAGGTTATTAAGAAGACACTGTGCAAATATACTGAGAAAATTGTAAACATACATAAAAAGATAACAGATCTGATGGTGATGAATGGCACAATGAAAGAAATTTTACCAAATACAGTGGAAGCACATAACAGATTTGAACAGGCAGAGGAAAGAATTAGTGATGTCAAAGATAGTATATCTGAAATCAGAGAGATAGTAGAAAAGATAGATGAAAAGATAGAAAAAAATCAGCAAGGATAAGGGGGAACAAGGAATGTTGCAGGAAATAATGGCTGAAAATTTCACAATTCTTTTGAGGGATATGGATTTACATGTTCAGGAAACACAACACACTCCAAGCAGTATCAATCCTAAAGGTTTGCCCCTAGACCTATACTTATCAAATTATCAAACCCTCAAGTCAAAGAGTGAATATTTAAAGCAGCAAAAGAAAAGAGATCCATCACATTCAAGGGAAGTTAAATAAGATTAAGTGCTAATTTCTCATATGAATCCATGGAGGTGAGAAGACAGTGGTACGACATAGTTTACATGCTAAAAGAAAAACCCAACAACCAAGAATTCTGTATCCAGCAAAGCTGTTATTCAAAAATGGGGGAGAGTTCGAAATATTCACAATTAAATAGACATTAAGAGAGTTTGTCAAAAAGAACCTGCCTTTCAAGAAATACTAGAGGGTGTTCTGCATGCTGAAAGGGAAAAAAAAGTAAGAAAGGATTGGAGGAGGTTGTTAAAAAGGAGAGTATAGTAAGAATAACTAAATAGATAAAAAGAGAACAAAAAAAGTATATGACATATATAAACCTAAAGAAAAAATAATGAATGTATAAGTATTGCATTGACAATTATAACATTGAATGTTATTGTATTAAAATGTAAAATCAAAAGGCACAAATTGGCAGAATGGATAAGGAAAGATGCCCCATCTATGTAATGTCTAAAAGAAACTCACCTTAGACTCTCAGATGCAGTGAGGTTGCAAGTGAGGTTGCAAGTGAGGTTGCAGTGAGGTTGCAAGTGAAAACTATTTTACATGCAAACAGTAGCCAAACAGAACAGGTATAGTTATACAAATATCAGATAATATAGAGTTTAAATGCAAAACTATTGTAAGAGACAAAGAAAAACACTATATATTAATAGAAGGGGTAATCTATCAAGATGGAAGAACAATCACATACATTTATGCAGCTAACTGGGATGCCCCAAAATACATGGAAGACAGAGAAAAGAGCATAGTGAGACAATGCTCAATATGGGCAAAATAAGATGGAAGAGTGTGGTTGGGCAGTGGGTGGGGTGATGTTGATGCAGGAATTTGAGGTAGATTGAAAGGGCTGGAATGTGAGGATAAATAGGATGAGGAGTTGAGTTGGACAACCCATGGAACTGAGAGGAGGACTGGAGGAATGAACAGGTGAACTTTGTGGTTCTGTACACCTGTAGTTCAAACTAAAATGGTGGGAATGCTCTTTTGGCAAATATGATAGGGGATACTGGTGCAGGGCATCAGGTTTGGGATGATATGTGAGAAAGGGTGCACCTGGGGCATAATTCTATGGAATATGAAAATGTTCATTTTGTCATAGTGCAGTGTCTCAGTGAGTGGAGACTTACACAATAAACAACAAATTATTAAATTCCCATTGTGGGGAGTCCTGCTGAAGTAAGTTCTCAATTAGAGGAGTAAGAATCTGTTGATTACATAGGCAGCGCCTAATAAAGGAAAACTGACAAATTTATCAAATCTTCAATATTAATGCATAAAACTATGAACCTTACTCTTCAAAAATTGAAATGTAGTGGTTAGCATAGATTCCAAGTGGAGAGGCAAGAAAGAATATAATGGATGAAACATAGGTCATTTTTAGGGCATTTGAATTATTCTGTGTGATCTTGCATTGATGGATAAAAACCATTATAAATGTTTCCAAAACCTGTAAAAGCATTTGGTGCAAAATATAATCCATAATGCAAACCACTGACCATGATTAGTGGCAATGCTTCAATATTTGTTGATCAATTATAACAAATGTACCATACTCGTGTAAGATGTTATTAGCAGGGGGAAATGTGAGAAAGTGAAGTTGTAAGCTGTAGGGGAATCTCCTATACTTTCTTTATTTCTGATATTTGTCATTCTGAATAGTAGATTCCTCAGGGTAGGTCTATTTGGATTTATTCTGTTGGAGTGCATTGTCCTTTTTGGATATTAATATTAATGTTTTCATTGGGGTAGGGAAATTTTCAGTCATCATTTCCTCAAATATTCTTTCTGCCCCTTTTCCATTTTCTTCTTCTTCTGGGACACCGATAATGCATAAGGTTTTGGGTTTCATGTTGTCATTCAATTCCCTGAGACCCTGTTCCATTTTTTCCATTACTTTCTCTTTCTGTTCTCTTGTCTTTTCCAGTTCATATGTTCTCTCTTCAAAATCACTAACTCTGTCTTTGAGCAATTCAAATTTGCCCTCATGTGCCTGTAATGTGTTTTAGTCTCATCCATCATGTCTTTCATTCCCCAAAGGTCTGTTACTTTTCTTTGCAAACTTTCAAATTTTTCTTTATACTTACCTATTGTGTTCTTAATATCCTTTATCTCTTTAATCATATTTTCTTTCAATTTTTCAAATTGATTTAAGAGAGTTGTGTGATTATCATTGATTAATTGTCTTAAATCCTGTATTTCTTCAGGATCCTTGGTTAGTTCCTTTGGCTGGGCCCTCTCTTCCTGTTTCCTTGTATGGCTTGTAATTTTTTGCTGATGTCTAAGCATCTGAATAAGTTGGTAAATTTACTCTGATGGCTAATTGCTCTTGCTTAATGTTATTATTTTTTCACAGCTTTTCTTTGATATTTGGGACAACTTATCCTAAGTCTTTAAAATTGCCCAGGTTAAGTTATCAAAATCATGCCAAGAACTCATTGATAGGGTGCAAATTTTCTCCCAGGGATGGGACAAAGAAAGCCCTAAAAACAGTTTTTGTCCATATGGTTTCCAGAAGGGCCAGGAGATGTTGCTCTTTGGCACACCTTTTCAACGATGTGTAGCTCTTTCAAATTTCCTTTGTTTTCATCTGGCTGGAGGTGAAATTCAAAGTGGGCTCCACTGGTGAAATTTACTTAAGAAAAGACCACCTACTCACCCTCCCTTCTCCCTTGTAACAGCTGCCAGGGAGGAAGACATTTGATTCCCTCTCCGTCAGATGCAATGAGCCCCAGAGGTTTTATATTGAACTTAATATCTTTGTGGTAGGGGAAGGGATCCCTTCCCAGTGGCCATGAGGTTTAGTAACTCACAGTTTGTTGTTTCAGCTTCTTTGTCTTCCTGTCTCTCACCATCCTTGGAGTTGTGAAGCACTGTCCTGGTCTGCTAATCCCCAAAGCATGTCTCTTGAGCAGCTTTTGTGGCTTTCTCCATTGTTTTTGTGAGAGATCTGAGGCTTCACTGCCTAATCCCATTCCATCTTCGCACAAACCCCCCTATATTTTCTATGTGACTTTTCTGGAACCTAAAACTTTTTGAAAATAAAGCAAAAAAAAAAAAACATTAAGGAAACATACAGAAAAAAATGTCACTGTGCTTTGAAGATAACATAACTTATGGTGATGAAAGACACAATGAATAAATTTTTATTTTTTTGCATTGTATTTTTTATTATTTTTATTATTTTTAGCTTTGTTTTGGGGGAGGTTCTGTATTTCAGAAAAGACACAACTGTGACAGTGGAGAATCACTGGTGAGGGGTGTCAGTGATGTGGGATGTGTGGGGTGGATTGAACCTAGAATATGCCTTTATGGAATATATGTTCATGTGCTCATGTGGTGTTGTTTCAGTGCTTGGACACCCACAAAATAACCAAAAGAATATTTAATTTCAATCCTGGGAAGTCCTGACACATTCTTTAATAGAGCAGCAAGAATCTCTAGAGTACAAGGCCGTGCTTAGTGAAGGTGGAAAAACCAATATGCCAGATCCTTTACATTTATACTTTTACGTATGAGCTTTGTTCTTGTGAAATTGAAACTTAGCTTAGTATTATATATTGCCTAAAAGTTACCTCCTGAAAGTCTCCTTGTTGCTCAAATGTAGCCTCTCTTTAAGGCAAGCTCAGCATACAAACTCACTCCCTACTTCCCCCCTATGTGGAACATGACTCCCAGGCATGAGCCTCCCTGGCACCAAAGGATTATTACCAAGCACCAACCAGTGATGCATTTGGAAAAAGAACTTGACCAAATCATGGAAATATTAAATACAAATGATTTTTTATGGCTAAGAGATTTCAAAATGAGACAGAAGATCATTCATGAGGTTAGGCTTATGCACATCTTTGCAGTATCTCATTGACTGTCACAGTAAACAGTGCCTCACACAGGGTTTATCCTGAGGACTCTAGTAACATCTATGCAACATAGTCACTGCAGACAATTTCAAAAATATGGCACCCTGTCAGTGGGTCTTGCTTTGGAATATGTGTTTCCCAATATATCAGAGTTAGACTCATTTATAATTTTCCTAAACATGGCTGTTATGTCCTATTCATTTTAATGCATAATTAGCCTTATCCTTGTTAAATATATGTCTCAGAGACTTAAATCTTCAGTCTGTTCATATGATGGTTGAGCCCTGAATCTCAACAGAGTTGTACCACATACTCTCCTGTTCATTGGACTCACCCAGGACAACTTACAGAAGGATGATGATGTACAGCACCCATCCCAAAATACAAAGAACATCTACAACTCCAAGCAAGAAAGTCTCATCCATCTGCGATGGAACTAAGCCCCATCTCAATCCAAAAAAGAGAGATTATCACCATTCTAAAGTACTCAAGGTTGAGGAATGGGCAAAGATAAGGGTGAAATGCAAACACGGACTAAAGTAGACTTATTATTATTCCAGCAGTGGATGAATTTGTAACATTTATATAAAAGCAGTGGTCACCAGAGTTTGTGAGGAGAGGAAGAAGGAAGCATAGGTGTAACATGGGACATTTTTATGACTTCAGAATTGTGAATATCATTGCCATGACATATACATGCCATAATACATTTTGTCAACACCTATAAAAATGTGTGGTGCAAAGTATAAACTTTGATGTAAACTATTGACCATTGTTAGTAGCAATGCTTCCATATGTGTTCATCAACTGTAACAAATGTGCCACTCTAATGAAAGATGTTAATGGGAAAATTGTGGGAGGGAAAGGGCTAGAGTAAATCGGAATCATCCTATATTTTTGATGTATCAATTATGTAATCTATAGCTTCTTTAAAAATTAAAAAAAAATGAAAGCCTGCAAAAAAAGTAACAGGATTTATAGGAATGAAATACAAAATGGATGAGATTAAGAAATATAAAATATCTAAAAATTACTAACAGAATATAAGTAATTTAAAAGGAAACAATTGTTAAAAGCATTTAATTATATGAATAGAGAGATGATTGGTACATCAGATAGATTAATAGATAGAAAGATAGATAGTTAAATGGATAGATAGATAGAGATTGATAGAAGTATATAGAGTTATGTAGTAGAGGTATACTAGCTTTCACGGAGAAATTTAAAAGTTTTATAGATATATATTTAATTAAATTAAGGGAGAATTAGACAATATTTATTGATTGGGAAACTCAGTATGAAAATATATGTGTTTCTGTGTGTGTGTGTGCATATATATAATGAAACTTAAATAAAAATCCCAACAGACTTTCTTCTGTATAAATTGGCAAATAAGCCCTAAAACTCATGTGTAACCAAAGCAGCATAAAACTTCTTAGGGGGGCTAGTTAGAAGCATTCCCTTAATAGACAGCAATTTTTGTTATAAAATAATAGGATATAAATATTATGGCATGGGATAAAATCATGGTAAATAATATGGTAGAATAGATGTGACATAGGAATACTTAAAAAAAAGAGACAGATACAGCATGGTATTGCATCAAGGATACATGTATATTTAAGTAAATGTTACCAAGAACAAAGGGTTTACATGTTGGGGAAAATTAATATTTTATTTTTATCCTGCAAATTATGCATAATGCCAAACATGTGGAATAAATAATAAAATGTGAAAGTAATATTAAATAATATGGAAAATACATCCAGAATTTAGTTACAGAAAGAATTTTGTGAAATGAGTAGAGGAGAATGTGGAAGTAGAACAGGGAAAAAGTACAAACAGTGGAAATACAGGAAGAAGAAATATTATTGTATTTTCCTTAAAATGAATTTCTTTCTCTAGAGTCAGTAAAGGTGCACAGAAGTCCACATTATAAACATTCTGAAAATATATGTAATTTATAAAGACAAGAAAGTGTTTTAAAGGAAAAAAAGAACAAAAACTCATTTTTTAAAATCAGAGTGTGTTCAGTTCCATAGCCAAGAAGAAAATTAAAATTACACCACATGAAATAATACTGCAAATTCAATAGTTTGGAAAATAAATCTGTATGCACCAATAATACTTGAGGATGTGGAGCATGGAAGTGTTGATATGTTGCTGATGTGTGTGTATAGGCTGGAATAACTGCTTTGTAAAATACTTTGCTATTGCATCAGTCAACTACAAAGATCAGGCTACAGTTACCAATAAATTTTAAGTCTTGGTGCTGAGAGCAACAAAGATTATTTTCCACTAATGACAAATGTCCCTTGTGTTAGCTATGGCTTTGCTCCATTCTATGCCCAAGCTTTGGAGCAGTTATTATATGGGATGTACATGCTCCTCATGGCAGAATTGAAAGGTATTGTAAAGACATACAGATATGTTAGCTCTTTCTTCTTCTTCATTTCATTGTCCAAAGAACTTAAAGTGGTCAAGTCTGGCAATAATGAATGGGAACACTAGAAGCCTCATAACAACTAGTAATTTCAGTCACCATTTTCCCCCTAATAAAATTGATGTTAAATTATATTAAATTCTATGGGGGTCTTTGCTGTGGGTGTGTGGAGTAAGAAGCTTGAGACATCTATCTGAACAGATCAATGGTGTGGACTGAACCATAGAGATTCATGAGATTTAAGCCTCCCTGTGGTGGTTAACACAGTCAGCTGACCCCCACCCTTAGGGGAAAAAAAAAAAGCCGGTTGGAAGTGCAAATCCCATCCATCCGGTAACAGGGTGACCCGACCCAGTGGGAGGGGGCATTTTCTGAAGGGGGAGCTCTGGTAAGAAAGCTTTATTGTCTGGGGATTTGGCTTCCTGAAGCCCCCTGCAACTTAGACGAACAAAACAGCTGCAGTGAATCAGCACCCAGAGGAGGGGAGGGGTAAATCTTCTGAGGGAGTTGATTAGCCTAGCATCCCAGGGATTAACCCTGGCTCCATGGAGGTGGGAAGAGGGGCAATCTCCAAGAGAGGGAGAGCCTGACAGAAAGCAGAGAGGGGATATTTTATCTGTCGATCTGGCTGCCTGGACCCCCTCATAACTTTGGGGAGCAGATAAGCCAGCATGAAGCAGTGCCAGGCTGAGGGGAGAGGCGAATCTGCAGAGTAAACCCCATTTACATACAAGCCGATGACGCAGGGGCTCTGATCCAGAAGGGCAGAGTCTGCCGTTTTTAGTGTTCTACACTGACAAACATCAGACTTTTGCATCCCTGGGGAATGCAGAAATTGGGAAGTGCTTGATTAGTTTCCACGAGCCCAGTTAGGGCCTCCTCTGTGAGAGGGGTGGTCTAGAGAAGGACTAATTTTTGGTCCTGTATTACGCCAATAAATAAATAAATAAATAAATAAATAAATAAATAAATAAATAAATAAAATGGTCCATTTAATTAATGAAAAATAAATTCTTTTTAATTTAGTTTAATAGCCAAAAGCTTCTTCAGGACCTGCATATAAAAACCCTGTGGGGAAATTGTTTGATAAACACAAGCAGGCTGAGAGAATGCACGGGACCCCAGGGAATATTGATCCCCCTTAGCTTTGTTTGACTGCTTGCCAGTGTGTTTGCTTGCTTTTTCTCTGTTTATTTGTTGCCTCTTGCTATTCTTTCCTCTTTCCTCCCCTCTTTCTTCTTTCTTTCATTTTTTTAAAATTAGGTGCTCTTAGCTTCTCTCTTCTTTGCTGTGCTTCTTCTTCAGTAATTTCTCATTCTCCCTATATATTGATTTTGTATTCCAAACTATCTATTTTCCCTCTTTTGTCGTTCTGCCCTCTGCTTTGTGCTGTGGCTATTAAATATCACAATATTTCCATACACCCACAACTCAAGGGTGTCAATTTCTATTCACTCTATTTTGTTTTTTTCTTTCTTTATTAATATTAACTCTTTCCTTTAAGTCCTTTCTTAACTCTTTCTCTCCCTCCTCATAATTCTAGCCCTCTAAATCATTATATATATATTCATTTATTTGGTTTCCCAGTCCATTTCAGGTACTCCACATTCTTTCCTATTACTCTGCACTGCCTACTTGAGTTAAATATTCACTTCATTAAGTCTTATTTGGCCCCTCTTCTAAATTTTATCTATATTACTATTATCCTTCTTCCTTTCTCACATCTTTAGATTCCTCCAGACCGAATCTTTTGCCTCCAAGGGAACATAGAAAGAAGTAAAGAAATAAAATAAGAAGAAAAAGTATCAAAGAGAAAACTTTACACACACAAAGACTACTAGCTAAATAAAATTCTAGAGCAGAGAGAGATGCTAATCAACTGAATAAATCCATCAAGATAAAATGATGGCTAGAGGGCAAAAAAAATTACAAGCCACACTGAGAAACAGGAAAACATGGACCAATCCAATCAGCAA
Source organism: Cabassous unicinctus (assembly GCA_029593785.1). Lineage (NCBI taxonomy): Eukaryota > Metazoa > Chordata > Mammalia > Cingulata > Chlamyphoridae > Cabassous > Cabassous unicinctus. Next base: position 23,404 of record JAQZBX010036172.1, read on the forward strand.
ACTAAATACCAGGAACTGAAGCAGATCATTGATCAACTAATCGAAGCTTTCCAAACAAATATTATTGACCAACTTAAAGAAGGGAAGGAAGAGATTAAGAATATAAAGAAGACACTTGGAGAACATACTGAAGAAATGGTAAACACTCCCAAAAAGATAATGGATATGATGGTGGCCAATGGCACAATCCAAGAAATCAGAAAAACACTGGATTCCCATAGCAGCAGATTGAATGGGCAGAAGAAAGAATTAGTGATGTGGAAGACAATACATCTGAAATCAAACAGATAGTAGGAAAAATAGACAAAAAGATAGAAAAAATCCAGCAGGGACTTAGGGAATTAACCGACAACAAAAAATGCTCAAACATACGCATTATGGGCATCCCAGAAGGAGAAGAGAAGGGAAAAGGAACAGAAGAAGTGTTGAAGGAAATAATGGCTGAAAACTTCCCAACCCTATTGAGAGAGACGGATGTGCAGATCCAGGAAACCCAAACATTATGAATCCCAACAAGCCAACTCCAAGACATATACTTGTCAAAATGTCCAATGCTCAAGACAAAGAGAAATTACTCAAGGCAGAAAGGGAAAAGAGAACCATCACATACAAGGGGAGCACAATAAGATTAAGTGCTGATTTCTCAGCTGAAACCATGGAGTCAAGAAGTCAGTGGTATGACATAGTTAAAATACTAAAAGATAAAATATTCCAGACACGAATTCTCTACCCAGCAAAACTGGCATTGAAAAATGATGGAGAGTTTAAAATATTCACAGATAAACCCAAATTAAGAGAGTATGTTAATAAAAAACCTGCACTTCAAGAAACACTAAAGGAATTTCTACAAGTTGAAAGGAAAAAACAAGGGAGAGAGA
>JAQZBX010036173.1:0-24286 GCA_029593785.1 Cabassous unicinctus
ATCCTGTTTTCTGCATTCCATTCTACTCTTGATAAGATACTGAGAGTTTAACTTTTATGCTCTCCTAGGTAACATATGCACATTCATATCAGAAACAATATGTTAGACAAATAAATTTCTCATGCAGCATTTCAAGCTTATATTTGGAGCAGTGGCCTATCTCTGCATAAGGCTCATTGTCCCTGTCCTCAGTAGTAGAGCCTTTTGGTCCACAGCAAACCCAGATCTAGGGTCAAAAGCCCACATCCCACCATCTGCACTAATCTCTAACACTGCCAAATTAGCCCGAACTCCTCCTTAGCGTTCTATCTCATACAAAAATTACCATTATGACTTTGCTCTGCATCTTTCACTTCTTCTTGGGCCTCTTCTTCCTCTGACTCAGCTCTGCTATCACTGCTTTCAGCTTTACCATTCAGGGTTTTGGCATTTGGAGTAGAAGTGAGAACATTACCAAGATCTAAAACATGAAATGTCAACTTAATCTCTAATGTTGTAATATACAATAGTGCTTTATTTACAAATAACTAATAAAATCATTTTTAGGTAGAAAGAAGTTTGATATATAATTAACAGCATACTTTCTTTTTACCATAAATATACATAAATTACATAAATTAATTATTGGTATACAACAAAAATGATAAAACTATCTTAAATCCTTTCTGAACATAGGCAGAGGACACATTATTTCTAGGTTAACATCAATCAAAACAGTAAACTTTAGAAGCATGATCCAATTCACACATGGTAAATGAAGAGGAAGTTGCCATACATTACCATGCTGAGAACATAAATATAACAATTTTGAACCCAAAACAATCTTATCACTATTATGGCTGGACTACATTTTAAAACTTTTTATCCTTTTATTATCTTAAGGGCTTCAGTTGCACAACTTACATTACTAAGTCTTTACAATGTTTAAGGGTTTTTTTTTAAAAGCATCAGTTAATGTGATCAGTCACTTAAAGAGGCAAATTATCCTGCCCAAAGTCATACCCTGAGGATAAATACACCAGAGCTTCTCAAACCTTAATATGCTATAAATCACCTGAGATCTAGTTAAAATTCAGATTCTGAATCAATAGGTCTTGAGGGGCTCTGAGGTTCTGCATTTCCATAAAGCTCCATGTGATGCCAATACTGTTGGTTATGGTACCACATTTTTAGAAACGGGGAATTTCACTTCCATCAATGCTTTTCAAGATAGTAAAGGCCTCCTAAGTAGCTAGTGACCAAAAAGAGTGGTCTTCCTCCACAAACTTTTGGGCTGTATTTTCACTTCTACAGATGCATTTTGGATACTTTCCTGCATCCCAAATAATAAAATAAATTCAAAATCTCCGTACGTCTTAAAGTCAGGCCTACGTTCTTGTTTATGTCCGCCTAAGTAACACAACCCAAGAAACCAAACACTCAGCTCTATCTTAGGTCTTGTGTTCTATTCTCTCTTACAGAATCATGGCAGCAAGAGAGTTTTTGAATCTCTCTTACCTTCTACTCTCCCCCTGACAACCAGACAAAACAAGAATACCAAAGAACAAACCACCCACGGACATCTCCAACAAAACTAAGCAACAGGCAATTGTTAAAACCCCCACAAAATGGATGGCTGCAGCAAAACTACTTGACAAAAGCAAAAGCAGTATCACAGCACTTCCATGATAAGAGTTGTAGAAAGCAAAGGGGATTACCAATGAGCCTTACTTACTGACCCCAAAACACCAACATCACTAACACTCATTCCCAAAAGGAGAGAATCCCACTCTAAATAGGAATCTAGGTACATGGATGTGAAAAAAAGAAAAGTGGGAAAATATTTCTATATATGAATATGGAGTGACATCAAAAATATATTGTTATGCTATGTGATTATACCAAATGCCATTGATTTTATACTTTGGATAAACTGTATACTTTATTAATATGTACCAATAAAATTGATTGTTAAAAAAAAAACAAAATATATATATTGTTATGCAATTAGAGGAGATAAAATTGCCTGAAAAAGAACTTTTTAGGAGTAATGTTTCCATTACTGTTCTTTTATTTTGGTGAATTTGATGTAAAGTTGTTTATTTTATACATATATATATAATTTTTTTTTTTTTAATGATAAAAGCAAAGTACAAGACAGGATATATAACATGCTACATTTAGGTAAGAAAGGTGCACTATGAATATATACTATATGTTTACCAAAACACACGGAAGTAATGAAACAAAACTAATAAAAAATATTTATATATGGGCAGAGGGAGAAAACAGGGAAAGGGGATATACAGTTTTGTCTTTGGAATCATATAAATGTTTCATATATTCAAAATTAAATCAAAAGAAAAAAAGAACTAAGTTTTAAAAAACAAGCAGAAACAAATGTACCTAAATGTTAATACCAGATGTTAATAATAGGGTGGCATGTGGGCAAAAATACACCTAAAGCAAACTATGGACGGTAGTGAACAGTAATATGTTAATATTTTTTCATTATAAAAAAATTATGCTAAGTGAACGAAACCAGACACAAAGTACTACATATTTTTATTCATTTTATATAAAATGTAAATATAAATAAATTTACAGACATGATATTAGATTAGCAGTTGTGTTTGGCAGGGGAAGGATAAATGGATTGAGAGGTGACGGCTAAGGGGTAGTGAGTTTTCCTTTTTGGAGTAATTAAAATGATCTAAAATTGATTGTGGTGAAGAATGCACAACTCTGTGATTATACCTAAAGCCAATGAATGTGCACTTTAGATGGACTGTATGTATGTGAATATATCTCAATAACCTTGCTTGGAGGACTTCCGGGAAGATGGCAGACTAGTAAAACACAGGAATCTCTCTCTAGAAAAATAGCTAGAGGACAGGCAGAAAAAGCCACGAAAAAGATCTTCTAGGGTTTAGGACAGCAGGTGAAGGCTGCACACCACCCAGAGGAGAGAGGGACAAAAGAGGGAAATCGGGACGACAGATCGGTGAGTTGGAACCAGCGGAAGCAGCTGCTGCTGGCACTCTCCCCCACACTCAAGACTCTTTAGAATTCTCAGGGCCTCTGGGCCTGCAACTACAGACAGGGGACTCCAGAGATCACCACCCCAGGAAAGGGGAAATAGAGGGTCATAGCCTAAGGTTGACTCAGGTTCTGACCTGCAAATTTGGGCTGCGGTGCCCCACAGTCCCTTCCAGGACAGATGGGACCAAACAGTGGTTTGCCCTGGGAGCCAGTGAAGGACTGGAGAAATCCGACCCTCCCGATCTCCCTCTCTTCTAGCCTGGACTAATTGTTGAGGACTCCACAGAAGAAGGGAGAGAGAGCCTAGGGCTGACTCCGCTTTTGACTCGCAGGTTTGGTCTGCCCTGTCCCGAGAGCCCTTCCAGGCCGGGTGGGGCTGCACCATTGTTTGCCTTGGAGCCTGCAAGGGGATAAAGATATACAAACCTCCCAATCTCCTCCTCTACTAATAGGGACTGATTGTTGAGGACTCAGAGGGGAGTGGAAATATTTCCTAGCTGGGAAAAGGGAGGGGGCTGCCAGAGAAGACTGGAGGACTATCTCAGAAAGTTTGAATTACACAGCTCTTAGCCTCCAGACAGGAAGCTCTATCACATTGATCTGGTCTCTGTCACAACAAATACACTCGACCAGGCATTGAATGGAGAGCTGCCAAAGAGCGCCATCTCCCGGCAGACCACAGAAGTGCACATAAGAAAATTAAAAATCAGGAAAGGCTTTTCCTGGCCTCTACAGCCTCCCTGCCCAAGGCACTAGGAAGCGATTCTACAACCAATTCCTGGGTCCAGTGCCCAGTTCTGAGCAACCAGCAGGACAATCCTAACAATCCAGGTCGAGCCAAAAATCAAAGAGCTGTGGTAACTCACTGTCTCCTGCCACTAAATCCCTATAAAAGAGAAATAGATTGAGCATCTGAGTAAACTACAACCTAACCACTTGCCGAAACACCAGCAAAAAACTACGAGCCATACTAAGAAAATAGAAGACATGGCCCAAGAAAAGGAATACATCAAAGTCCCAGAAGAGATGCAGAAGCTGAGAGAACTAATCAGAAAGATGAGTACAAATTTCGAAAATCAAATTAATGAGTTGAAAGACAATATAGTTAAAGAGATAAATGACATCAAGAAGACATTGAGCGAACGCAAAGAATTTAAAATCCTGAACAGAAAAGTAACGGAGTTCATGGGAATGAAAGACACAACAGGTGAGATCAAAAACACATTATTTGAGGCATACAACAGCAGACTTGAAATGATAGAAGAAAGAATAAGTGATACTGAAGACAGAGCAGCTAAAATTGAAGACAGAAAATAACAGAGAGAGAAAAGAATTGGAAAAATTGAGCAGGGGCTCAGAGAGTTGAATGACAACACAAAACGCAACAACATATGTGTCATGGGAGTTCCAGAAGGAGAAGAGAAGGGAAAAGAGGCAGAAAGAGTATCTGAGGAAATAATAGCTGAAAATTTCCCAACTCTCACGGAAGAAATGAACTTACATGTCCAAGAAGCACACCGTACCCCAATCAGAATAAATCCAGATAGACCTACGGCAAGACACATACTAAACAGAATGTCAAATGTCAAAGATAAAGAGAAAATTCTCAGAGCAGCAAGAGAGAAGCAAACCATCAAGTACAAGGGACACCCAGTAAGATTTAGTGCAGATTTCTCTTCAGAAACCATGAAGGCGAGAAGGCAGTGGTATGATATAATTAGGAAACTGAAAGAGAAAAACTGCCAGCCGAGAATTCTTTATCCAGCAAAACTGTCCATCAAATAAGAAGATGAGTATAAAATATTCACAAACAAACAGAAACTAAGAGAGTTTGCAAAAAAGAACCCCCCTTTGCAGGAAATATTAAAGGAAGCCTTAGAACCTGAAAGAAAAAGACAGGAGAGAGAAGCTTGGAAGAGAGTATAGAAGCTAGAATAGCAGAAAGAATAACCAAAAGAGTAAAAAGAGAGACAAAAACAAGATGACATATGAAAACCAAAGAATAAAATGGAGGAAGTAAATAGTGCATTTACAGTAATATCATTGAATGTGAATGGATTAAACTCCCTAATCAAAAGATACAGGCTGATAGAATGGATAAAAAAACATGGCTCATCCATATGCTGCTTAGAAGAAACTTACCTTAGACCCAGGGATTTAAACCGGTTGAAAGTGAAAAGTTGGAAAAAGGTACTCCATGCGAATAGTAACCAGAAAAGAGCAAGGGAAGCTATACCAATATCAGACAAAACACAGTTTAAATGCAAAAAAGTTATAAGAGATACAGAAGGCCATTATATAGTAATAAAAGGGGCGATCCACCAGGAAAATATAGCAGTCATAAATATCTACACATCTAACCAGGGTGTCCCAAAATATATGAGACAAACTCTGGCAAAACTGAAGGGAGAAATAGACATTTCTACAATAATCGCTGGAGATTTCAACATCCCACTCACATCATTAGATAGAACGACTAGACAGAAGATCAACAAGGAAACAGAGAACTTGAACAATATGATAAACAAGTTAGACCTAACAGACATATACAGAACACTGCATCCAAACTCAGCGGTTTATACATTCTTCTCAAGTGCCCATGGATCTTTCTCCAGGATAGATCATATGACAGGTCACAATTCAGCTCTCAATAAATATAAAAAGATTAAAATTATACAAAGCACCTTCTCAGATCATAATGGAATGAAACTAGAAATCAATAATAGACAGGAAAAAGTAAGTTCGCAAATGTGTGGAGACTGAACAACACACTCCTAAATAATCAGAGGGTCAAAGAAGAAATTGCAAGTGAAATCAGTAAAAACACTGAGACAAATGAAAAGGAGAACACAACGTATCAAAACTTATGGGATACAGAGAAGGCAGTCTTCAGAGGGAAATTTATAGCCCTAAATGCCTATATTAAAAAACAAGAAAGAGCTAAACTCAAAGATTTTACTGAACAACTAGAGAAACTAGAAAAAGAACAGCAAACCAATCTCAAAATAAGCAGAAGGAAAGAAATAATAAAGATTAGAGCAGAAATAAATGAAAATGAGACCAGAGAAATAGAGAAAATCAACAAAACCAAAAGCTGGTTCTTTGAGAAAATCAATAAAATTGACAAACCCCTAGCTAGACTAACAAAGAAAAAAGAGAGAGAAGATGCAAATAAATACAATCAGAAATGAAAGGGGGGCAGTTACAAATGACCCCACAGAAATAAAAAGATGATAAGAGGATATTATGAGAAAATTTATGCCAACAAACTAGACAACCTAGATGAAATGGACAAATTTCTAGACACGCACAACAAACCTACTCTGATGCTACAAGAAATACAAGAACTTAACAAACCGATCACATTTAAGGAGATTGAATCCATCATCAAAAATCTCCCAGCAAAGAAAAGTCCAGGACCAGATGGCTTCACAGGTGAATTCTACCAAGCATTTCAAGAAGAATTAGCACCAATCCTGTTTAAACTCTTTCAAAAAATTGAAGAGGAGGGAAAATTATCCAACACATTTTATGAAGCCAACATCACCCTAATTCCAATGCCAGATAAAGATTCTACAAGAAAAGAAAATTACAGACCAATCTCTTTAACGAATATAGATGTAAAAATTCTCAACAAAATACTTGCAAATCGAATCCAACAGCATATTAAAAGACTTACACATCACGACCAAGTGGGATTTATTCCTGGTATGCAAGGCTGGTTCAACATAAGAAAATCAATCAATGTAATACACCACATTAACAAATTGAAGGAATGAAATCACATGATCATCTCAATAGATGCAGAAAAGGCATCTGACAAACTCCAGCATCCTTTTTTGATAAACACACTTCAAAAGATAGGAATAGAAGGAAAATTCCTCAATATGATAAAAGGCATATATGAAAAACCCATACCCAACATCATACTCAATGGGGAAAGGTTGAAAGCTTTCCCTCTAAGATCAGGAACAAGACAAGGATGCCCACTGACACCATTGTTATTCAACATTGTACTACAAGTTCTACCTAGGGCAATTAGACAAGACAAAAAAATTAAAGGCGTCCAAATAGGAAAAGAGGAAGTAAAACTCTCACTGTTTGCGGATGACATGATCCTGTATTTAGGAAATACTGAAGTAACCATGACAAAGCTACTTGAGCTAATAAATGAGTTCAGCAGAGTGACAGGATACAAGATCAACACGCAAAAATCAGTAATGTTTTTGTACACTAGTACTGAACAACCTGAGGAGGAAATCAGGAGGAAAATTCCATTTTCAATAGCAACAAAAAGTCTCAAATACCTAGGAGTTAATTTAACCAAAGAAGTACAGAACCCATATGCAGAAAACTATAAAACAATGCTAAAAGATATTTTAAAAGACCTAAACAAATGGAAAGACATTCCCTGTTCATGGATTGGAAGAATAAATATCGTGAAGATGTCAATCTTACCCAAACTGATTTATAGATTCAATGCAATACCAATCAAAATCCCAACAGCTTACTTTACAGAATTAGAGAAGGCAATTACCAAATTCATCTGGAAGGGTAAGTGCACCCAAATAGTCAAAAGCATTCTAAAAAAGAAGAGACACGTGGGAGGAATTTCACTGCCTGACCTTGAAACATAATACAAAGATACAGTGGTCAAAACAGCATGGTACTGGCATAAAGATAGACACACTTATCAGTGGAATAGAATTGAGAACCCAGAAATAAACCTTCACCTATACAGTCAACTGGTTTTTGACAAACCTACCAAACCCACGCTAACGGGAAGAAACAGTCTCTTCAACAAAAGGTGTTGGGAGAAATGGATATCTATAACCAAAAGAATGAAAGAGGAACCCTATCTCACCCCCTATACAAGAATCAACTCAAAATGGATCAAAGATCTAAATATAAAAGCCAGGACCATAAAACTACTAGAAGAAAATGTAGGGAAACATCTTCAAGACCTTGTAGTAGGTGGTGGTTTCTTGGACCTTACACCCAAAGCATGTGCAACAAAAGAAAAAATATATAAATGGAACCTCCTCAAAATTAAACACTTTTGCACCTCACAGGACTTTGTCAATAGGGTGAAAAGGCGGCCAACTCGATGGGAAAAAATATTTGGAAATCACATATATGATAAGGATTTAATATCCAAGATATATAAAGAGATGTTACAACTCAACAATAAAAAGATAAATGACCCAATTAAAAAATGGGAAAAAGACTTGAATAGACATATCTCCAAAGAAGAAATACAGATGGCAAAAAAACACATGAAGAAATGCTCAACATCACTCATGATTAGGGAAATGCAAATCAAAACTACAATGAGATATCATTTCATACCTATCAGAATGGCCACTATTCAAAAGACAGAGAACTACAAGTGTTGCAGAGGATGTGGAGAGATAGGAACACTTACTCACTGTTTGTGGGAATGCAGAATGGTACAGCCACTCTGGAGGACTGTTTGGCAGTTCCTAAAGAAGTTGAATATAGACTTGCCACGTGACCCGGCAATACCACTACTGGGTATATACCCAGAAGAACTGAGAGCAGTGACATGAATAGACATCTGCACACCGATGTTCATAGCAACATTATTCACCATTGCCAAAAGTTGGAAACAACTCAGGTGTCCATCAACAGATGAATGGATAAACAAACTGTGGTCTAGTCACACAATGGAATATTATGCAGCTGTAAGAAGAAATGAAGTCGTAAAGCATATGGCAACATGGATGAACCTGGAGGACATTATGTTGAGCGAAGCAAGCCAGACACAAAAGGACAAATACTGTATGAATGCGTTACTATGAACCAAATATACTGTGTAACATATTGTTTGATTCAAAAAAAATTTTATATGTATCCATTACATTCAATTGAGAAATGTATTTATTCATCTGTGTTTACTTTTTAGTTTTTAATTGTTCATATTTTCATTTATTAAATGTATAAAGTAAAAAAAATAAAAATTTAAAAAAATAGAATAAACTTGCTCTAAAAATTTTTTTTTTTAATGTACCTAAATGTATAGCAAGTCACACATTAGTGACATTGCCAAGTAGAGAAAAGAACTATTATTTCAAGTGACTTTAAAACATAGTATTTGAGTTATGCATTCTTAGGGTATAATTCTACAGATTACAATAAGTTTTATTTATTTATTTATTTTTAAAGATTTATTTATTTTATTTTATTTATCCCCCCCTTGCTGTTTGTGCTGCTGTGTCCATTCGCTGCATGTCTTCTCTGTGTCTGCTTATCTCCCCCTTGCTGTGAGGTCTTGCCGCATCAGCCACGGTGCCGGGAAGCGAACCCAGGGCCTCTCATATGGTAAACGGGTGCTCTATCCATTGCGCCACACCCGCTTCCTGCCGTGAGGTTGCTACATCAGCCCACCACACCGCTCAGGCCGGCATGCCCTCACAAGGAGGCCTCGGGACACGAACACGGGTCTCCCATATGGTAAACGGGGGCTCTATCCACTGAGCCACACCCACTTCCCTACAATAAGTTTTAAACTTTGTTTAGTACTCTTACAGTGGCAGCAATACTAGTGTTGTCATTTTGAAACAATTTTATGTGAATTATTAAGACAAAGCAAGTAATTACTGATATAAGGTCTAAGATTTTCAGTGTAAGAGAAGAGAGTTATAAATATAAAAGGAAATAAGTATCATTTTAAATATGAATAGTATGAAGTCATAATTTTTTTTCTTTTAAAAGACATGTATTTCCTAGCTCCATTCCCTAAGAAGGCCTAGAAAAAATGAATACCAAGCAGCAGTAAGCATGCACAGTGCGCAGACTGTCTCTAAATAGCATTTGCCATTAGGAAAAAAAAAACTATGGCTGTTTGGAGAAATGGCTGATTCTAGGATTGGGCAGGAAATGCACAAGATACACATGAGATATCTTATGCCAGAGAGCAAGGAAGTTGACAACTACTAATAGGATTGAGTCCAAATGGTACAGGCACCTGCTTTAAGAGGTTCATAGAGGCCAAAGATGGGAGTAAGAATCAGAAATAAAGCAACTGACTAAAATTTGAATATATATATATATAAATCAATGAATTCATAATGATCTTTAATAAAACAACACAAAACTAAATAAAGAAAAAATAAGCATGTTTGTTTATGAATTTTCAAAAGAGAGATTATGTTTGTAAACTGGTGTTCCTCTGGGCCTGATACCCTTTGATTGTATTAGATTCAGCTGAGATGTATTTGATTAAATTATGTTAAGATTAGGGTTTTGATTCTACCACATCTGTAGAATGTAACTCAGTTTGAGTCCCCTCTTCCTTTGTGGGCTATGTAAACGGACATTCAATCAAGGAGATACACACAGAAGTAGACACACAGAGAAGAAGATACACAGAAAAAGACAAGGCAGAGGAGAGAACTTGGTTTTGACGCTGGAGCCCAGGGAAGAGAAATGAGCCATTTCCCTGATAGTTTGCAGGTGAAGAGAACAGAGCAGCTGAGCCCTATACCAGCCTACATCTGAGATGGGAAGAAGCTGGACCCACAGAGCCTTAAGAGGAAAGAGGAAGGCTGAACCCTCGCAGACATCACCCGCCATCTTGCTTCAACACTTGGCAAGACTTTGGTAAGGAAGTACCTTTTATTTTTTTAAGATTTTATTTATTTATTTATTTCTCCACCCCCCTCGTTTTTGCGCTCACTGTCTGCTCTCTGTGTGTTCTTCTGTGTCTGCTTGTCATCTCTTTAGGCAGCACAGCAAACCAATCCTGGGACTTTCCAGAGTGATAGAAAGGCGCTCAATCTCTTGCGCCACTTCAGCTCCCTGGTCTGCTGCATCTCTTATTGTCTCTTCTCTGTATCTCTTTTTGTTGCGTCATCTTGCTGCGCCAGCACTCCTGCATGGGCCAGCATTCCGTACCAACCAGCACTCCACATGGGCCAGCTCTCCACTCAGGCCAGCTCGCTGCACGGGCCAGCTTGCTTTTCATGAGGAGGCCCCAGGAATCGAACCCTGGACCTCCTATATGGTAGACGGGAGCCTAATTACTTGAGACACTCCATTTCCCAAGGAAGTACTTTTTATGGTATCTTGAATTGGACTCTTTAAGGCCCTGTAACTATAAGCTATTTCCCCAAATACGCTTTATAAAAGCCAACAAATTTCTGGTACTTTGCATCAGCCCTTTGGCTGACTAATACACTAGGTTACCAGTCCCTTTTTTGGAAAAATGTAAGAACTGGAGAAGAATTAAGCATTTATTCTTCCTGTCTGGTAAATAGAGTAATTCAGAGAAATCAAGTGATTCTGGTTGATGAGGAGAAGCTCTTCATTACAGAAAAACTACAGTTAATAAATGTAGAAGAAGTGACAGAATATTTTAAATTATCATTTTTCAACCATTACTGAAATAACTGATTCAGACAACAGTCATTAATGAGAAAGTTGACAGGGAATTTTATAATGGATCAATTTCAGAATTCCTGCAAAAAGAGACCACAAGATATTATATGCCCCTGATGTGATGAAATATGAAATGCAGAGTAACCATTTAGGAAGTATTCTTGCCAAACAAGTTCAACTTAAATTTAGTCAAGCTTATGAACTAACTTCACACAAATACAAAACATGAAGAAGGGGACAATTCCCAATTCATTTTATGATTCTAGTATTCCTATGATACCAAAACCAAAGATACCACAAGAAAGGAAAACTATAGCCCAATATATTCTATGAACATAAACACAAATATCCTCAACCAAATATGAGCAAAACAGATCCAGCAACATATAAAAAGAATTATACACCATCACCAAGTTGAATTTATCCAAGGAATGCAGGGATGGTTTAACATCCAAAAATTAATTAATGAATTACACCATATTGATAGACTAAAGGGCAGAAACTACATGATTTTCTCAATAGAGAAAAAGTCCTTGACAAAATCTAACACTCTTTCATGATAAAAACACTCAACAAACTAGGAAATGAAGGGAACTTTCTCAAGCTGATAAACAGAATCTACAAAAAACTTACAACCATCATCATACTTAATGGTAAATGACTGAACGCTTTCCCACTAAGATAATAAACAAGACAAGGATGTCTGCTCCAGCAACTTCTAGTCAATATCGCTCTGAAAGTTCTAGCCAGGGCAATTAGGCAAGAAAAAGAAATGAGATTTCCAGATTGGAAAGGAAAAAGTAACATACCCTGTTTGCAGATTATAAATATATATATATATAAAACCCTAAGGAATCTATAAAAAACTATTAGAATGATTATAACTATTAAAGAAATTCAGAAAGGTTGCAAGATAAAAGAATAATATACAAAAATAAACTGCATTCTATATACTAGCAATTAACAATCCAAAAATGAAGTTAGGAAAATAATTCAATTTGTAGTAGCACTGAAAACAATAAAATAATTAGGAATAAATTTAACCAAAGTATAAGACTTGTATAATAAAAATGACTAAACGTTGTTGAAAGAAATTAAAGAAGATATAATGGATCTTCTAATGGAAAGACATCCCATATTCATGGATTAGAAAACTTAATATTGTTAAGATGGCAATATAACCAAAATTGATCATCACAATCCCTATCAAAATCCCTGTGGCTTTTTTCAGAAATTGACAAGTTAATTCTAAAATTCATATGGCAATTTAAGAGATTCAGATTAGCCAAAAAAGATCAACTTAAATTTAGTCAAGCTAAGAAGAACAAAGTTGGAAGACTCAAACTTCCTAATTTCAAAGCTTTCTGCACATATATTGTATTAGTCAGGGTTCTCTAGGGAAACAGAATCAACAGAGGTATCTGTCAATAATATGAGATTTTATAAGAGTCTCTCATGTGACCGTGGGGATGCACAAGTCCAGGTTCTGCAGGCAGGCTGCAAACCAGGGGCTCCAATGAAAGTCCAATGAAGGTCTTTGATGAGTTTCCAGGAGACGCTGGCTGTCCAAAGACAAGCTGCGAAATTCTCTCCGAATGCTGAGATCACTTTCCCTTTTAAGGCATTCAACTGATTGGATAAAGCATCACTCTTTGCTGATGGCAATCTCCCTGATTGATGTAGATGTAATCAGCTATCTATGCAGTAAACTCACTGATGACTAAAGTCCATAAATGTCCTTGTATTACAATTAGCCCAGTGCTTCCTTGATCAAACAACTAGACACAACTACCTTTCCCAGATAACTGCATTTTCAATCCTGATTTACAAGTTCCAAGTTTAGTTAAGTCCTCAAATGGGGCACTGTCATTTGGGAGCTTGATTTCCAGAGGCTTGGAATTTCCAGAATCAGTTACTGTTTTCTTTGTGCCCAACAGTTCAGTCCTCAGCTTATTTCTCTCATCTAGCATTTTGCTATAAGCTGCAAGGAGAAGCCAAGCCACATTCTCCGAGTTTACTTTGGAAAGTTCTTCAGCTAAATGCCCAGGCTCACCATTTTCAAATTCTGCCTTCCATATAACACCAGGAGTTAATCTTGCTAAGTTCTCTGACACTTTAAAACATGGATCGCCTTTCCTCCAGTTTCCAATAATAGTTTCATCATTTACTTCTAAGGCCTCATAAAAAGTCTCTTTAGTATCCATTTCCCAATTATTTCCTTCTAAGGCCTTATCAAAAATAACTTTAGGCTCCATATTGCTACCAACAGTCACTGCAAAGCAATCTAGGCCTTTTCCATCAAACATCTCATAATTCTTCCAAAAACTACGCCTTACCCATTTATAAAACCGTTCCAGCATTTTGGTAATTGCAAAAGTACTTACCTACTCCTCAGTATCAAATTCTGTCTTAGTCAGCCAAAGGGGTGCTGACTACCAGAACTGTTGGCTTTTATAAAGGGGTGCAAACTACCAGAACTGTTGGCTTTTATAAAGGATATTTATTTGGGGTAGAAGCTTACACTTACCAGGTCATAAAACAAAAGTTACTTCCCTCACCAAAGTCTATTGCCACGTGTTGGAGCAAGATGGCTGTCGATGTTTGCCAAGAGTTCAGGTTTCCTGGGTTCCTCTCTTCCCGGGACTGGTTTTTCTCCGGGCTTAGCTGCCTGCTCTCTCCACAACACCAGCTGTAGACTATCAGCCGACCGGCTCTGTCTCTCTCTCCAGGTCTCGATTCTCTCCAGGCTCAGCTGCTCTGCTCCTCTATGTGCTTACTTCCCCGGCTCCAGCTCAAAACCCCAACCTCCCTTCTCTGCAGTGCAGCTTTTCTGTGAGTCCCCACCCACTAAGGGAGCAGGGACTCAACATCCTACTGATGTGGCCCAATCATAACCTTAATCATTATTTAATCAAGTAAACCTCTGAATCCAATATAAATCTAATATGTCCAGAGGAAAAGACCAGTTCACAAACATAATCCAATATCTATTTTTGGAATTCATAAATAATGCCAAACTGCTACAAAAGGTAAGGGGTCCTGAATAGCCAGAAACATCTTAAAAAGGAAAAGCAAAGTTGGAGGACTCTCACTTCCAGACTTTAAATCATATTACCTAGCTACAGTGGTAAAAACAGCAATGGTACTAGCATAAATACAGATACATAAACCAATGAAACCAAACTGATGGTTCAGAAATAGACCCTCACATCTATGGTCAAGTGATTTTTGATAAGCCTGTCAAACCCACCCAGCTTGGGTAGAACAGTCCATTCTACCCAAATGGTGCTGAGAGAAATGGATATCCATAGCCAAAAGAAGGAAAAAGGACCCCTATTTCACACCTTTTACAAAAATTAACTCAAAATGGATCAAAAACCTAAATACAAAAGTGAGAACCATAAAGCTCCTAGTAGAAAATATAGGAAAATATCTTCAAGACCTTGTGGTAGGTGGTGGATTCTTAAAGGAGATAAGAGGAAGACTGAGATGGACTACTGATGTTTAATGTATGTAGAAGTTTTAATTAAGTTTACTGTAAAAGTGTGGAAATGTATAAAGTTGATGGTACACATTATAGTGAGTAACAGCTGGTTTATAAACAGGAATGTGGCTGAAAAGGGTAGTCTAGGTATGTAAATGCCAATTGAAAGAAAGCTGGAGAATAACCTAGGGACTGACTAACACAGTAAACCCAGAGATGGATGAGAATTGTGGTGGAAGGTACAGATGCAAGAGTGTCCTTTGTGAACTAGAGCAGATGTACATCACTATTGCAGGGTTGTGGGAATGTGGAAAAGCATGGGAAAAATACAGCTGGAGTGACCTATGGACTGTGGTTAACAATAATAACGTAATGTTCATGCATCTGTGCAAGGGATGTGCTGTGTTGGTGGGGGGGAGTGTGGAGGGAGTGTGCCAGGTGTGCACTGTGGACCATGGTTGGTGGTGGTGGTCTGAAGATATTGTCTCATGGTCAGTGGCAGGTGTTCTACCATGGTGTGGTGTGTTGATGGAGGGGTGTTGTGTGGTGGTTCTGCACATGTGTGATTGTTTTTGTAGGTTTACAACTTCAGTCATAAAAATGAATTTGGAAAATGATAATGGGGGGGGTTTGGGGAGAAATGCACCAGGTGTGGGATGGGGATTATGATTAGCAGTGGGATTTTTACGATGTTTTTTTCATGGTTTGTAGCAGGTGTCTCACAGCAGTGCGGGGTGTTGGTGGTGGGTTGATGTGTGGGACCATAGTATGACACTGCATGTTTGCTTTGTGGGTTCACAGCTTTTGCTATATACTTGCTTGTGTATGTTCATGTATAAATGATATATTAATAATAATAATAATAGTGGGCTGGGTTGGGGGAAGGATACACCAAATGTAAGATACTTTGGTTAGTAGTATTATTTTGAGGATGCTCTCTAATCATTAAAAATGTTTCACAACAACCCAAGGTGTTGGTGGTAGGGTGAGGTATGAAAGCCCCAAATGATGTTATGCATGTTTGTTTTATAAGTTCACAACTATTACAATACACTTATTGTTTATGTATGTTTATGTATAAGTGATATATGTCAATAAATTTTTAAAAATGTAAAGAATAAAGTTTACAGTTAATACCAGCACATTTTCCATATTATTCAACCCCTGCTAGTAAACAAAGCAATAGCCTTGTAATTCTTTACTGAGAACAAGAACACAAACTTCTAAAAAGAAAAAAAAAAAAAGCTATTTGAACTTACTGATGTCTTGCTTCAGCTTGCTACCCTAAAGTTATGCCATACTGAAAATATATCCACTTTGAAAGTAACCAGAAAATCATTTCAGCTAATATAACTCCAAAAGCAAAATAGAAAATACAACCTACCAAAACAAAATCATTAATTCTGTCACAATTTTGTACATATTAAGTGAACCATCTATCATGTTTTAATAACTGAACACTTTAAGGTTAAAAGCTTAAGGGTTATACAATTTTGGAACCACATAAAATGAGTTCGATTTGAAATGAAACATGCATGACAAGCTTATAAGTTACATACATTTGTGCAGAATTCTTTTGGCATATAAACTGATAAATAGAAAAATTTTACATGGATTTTATTATTCCTACCTTCTAAATATTTAGAAATTTTCTCCAGTCGGACTGGCATGTGAAAGTAAAAAAAAATTATGTAAATAATTTTAATAATTTAATAATTATTAACAATGCCTAACATTATCAATTGCCAAATTAAAAAAAAATAGATAAAATAATCCAACCTGAGGTTAAATCAGAACTTCCACCCCTCTTTTTGTCCTCTACAATTTCATAGAATGGACCTATGACACGCAGCAATTCTTCAACTTTCTCAGTCATCGGCATAGTCTCGAGAATCTGCAATCAGAATAGAAGTCTTGTGAAGTCACAAACTATTCATCAAATACACACCAATATCAAATAATCTAATATTTTCAAACTTATCAATAAATTTTGTTATTTGAAGATCACTTACAGATTCCCTAAAGCATCCATAGTAATTGCATACTTAATGTATATACTCTCCTAATTTTAGGAGAGTATATACATTAAGTATATCTAAAAATTAAGTAAGATCTAAAAATTGTCATTTTGAAGACTATTTTACATAAGCTTCTTATAAAATTTTACACAATCATCTGTAAATTATGCATTATACACATAAATAAAAGAGGCATTGATGTTAAGTAAAAGAGAAAAGTGAAGGGATAGAGTCAAATTATTATGTCTGTTCTTTAACATCAAGGTAGTATTTTTTTAAAAAGAGCACAAAATAGTAAAAAGAATACGAGCCACAAGTTTTTGCTTCTTCAGTTTCTTCTGGGATATCTTTTTCTTCTGTGCAACTTTCTCTTCTGGTTTAGGAACAATTTGTTCTTCTTCAGTAAGGATCATCTCAATATGGCAGGGGGAGCTCATGTGTGGGTTAATCCGACCATGAGCTCTTTAAGTACGACGGCGCATATTGGGGGCTTTGTTCACCTGGATGTGCTCAATGACCAGAGAATCTACATCCAAACCCTTAAATTCAGCATTACTTTCTGCATTTGTAAGCATGTGCAACAAAAATTCAGCACTCTTTTTGGGCCAACGACCCTGTGCCCACTCCACTGTTTGGCCTGGGCACACCTCCCAACGCCACCATTGTAACAACAGAATGGCATACATTGCTTCTGCAAAGTGACATCTTTCAGAAACTTGGTGGCTTTTCAATATGCATACCTTGATGGCCTGGGCAGTTTCTCAGGTGTTATTAAAGTGAACACGGAGATGTGAAACTCTTTATTTGCATGATTTTGTGGGGTTTTCTGGGTCAAGGGAATAGCAAACCATTTTCAGAGATCACCTCGGGCAACTTGTGGGAAGAGAATAATATATTCTTTTGATGAGAGAAATAGGTACAGAAATCCACACAGTGGAAGCATTTGAAGACCGCTAAAAGACAGCATTATAGTTTAAGTGTCTTTTGAAGAAAAAGTAGAATACATATTGGTTTACCCCACTCCCACTTTAAACTCTGGCTACATCAGTAATTAATAAAATTGGATACAAAAAATGAGTAAATTTTATTTAATGTGTCAATCCCACTTTACATTATAGAAGTGTGTCCTAAAAACTATGATGATATTTAAGGTAAAGATAAAGGAATAGTTAATAAACCAAAGAGGATTTAGATTATCTTTCTTTACCAATTTTTGAAAGGCTCCTTTGTGATTGCATTATTGGTATAGTTAACAGCCAGAAGAACTAAATTCTGCTAATAATAGATTAAAAAAAAAAAAAGCTCAATAAATAAAAATTGTGAAAATGTAACAAAGGGCACAACTTTGAGCAGTATAGAAGAGCTAAAAAACAAAAAACAAAAAAAATGGGTCTGAATCTACCAAATAGAAATTACTACAGAGATTAATAATGTCAAACCATCTGGCAAAATAACTATTCCTTTTTACAGATTTTCTTATGCTTAAAGACAATTAATTCATTTAAGATTGTCAAACAGACCTAGATGTCACATCTGGCAAACAGTCCTTATAAAGGCCTCTAAGTAATCATCTTAAAATCCATTACTTTTCATAAATTTGCCCCTGAAAACATTCCCTCAGATGGACCTAAAAGAGTTAACATGGGGAAGCGGGAGTGGCTCAGTCGATAGAGCCCCCGTTTACCATATGGGAGGCCCTGGGTTCGCTTCCCGGGGCCTCCTTGTGAGGGCAGGCCGGCCCGCGCGGCGCGAGGGGCTGATGCAGCGGGACCTCACAGCAAGGGGAAGATAAGCAGACACGGAGAAGACAGACAGCGAATGGACACAGCAAGCACAAGCAGCAAGGGGGGGATAAATAAATAAATAAATAAAATCTTTAAAAATTAAAATTAAAAAAAAGAGTTAACATGGAGCACCGCTCCTGAGTTGTAAGCAAAAAACCTAAAAACATTACCCTCCTTACTTTTTTTTCCCTGAGATACTGTGGATTGAACCTGGGACCTCATATATGGAAAGCAGGCGCTCAAATCACTGAGCTACACCTGCTCCCCTACCCTCCTTATTTTATCCTCCTTCTGAAGGATCTACACATTCATAGAAAAATACTTGCTTGAGAAGTCCAGTGATGAAAATACTGGACTCAATTTATGAGTCAAGTCTTGTACAAGATGATTGTTGAGCAGTCTTGTTAACTATTTCTCCTAAATTAAAGGTTCTAAAGCAGATATGCTTTCAAGACAGTCCAGGTACTTTCCATATGCCTCACCAAGGGACATCAATATTTTAAAAGATTCCTATCCCTATACATTCTCCAAAAGCTGACTATAGAGAAAGATAGAGAAGATGAAAAGAAAAGAAAAACAAATAAGAAAAACCCTATCACCAGAATAAACCTTAAGGAATAAACTTACCTTTATATGAACAGCTAAAGCTCTAATAAATTCAATAATCTAGACTCTGGAGTATAACATACTACAATTTCCCTTGTTCCTTAAAACAAAGCAGCTATTTTGCCTGATTAAATTAGAGCTGCTCTGAATATTTTTATTTGCTACTGTGAATTGTTTTCCTTACCTTTTTCATTTCTTCAACATATGCGATCATGGCTTCCTCTTTAGTCATGTCACCCAATGAACTCCAAGCATCCCTAGAAATGAAAATATCCAAATAATGATACCTGATTTTTAACTGCCTAGAAGATAATTTATACTTGAAACTATAGGGTCATTAATTTAAAGCAAGCTATACTTAAAGCCATGTTATGTTTCTCTTTGGTGAAAATATAGCAAATAAACTGGTAAATTTAAAAATAGTATTTGAAGTTATTAAGTATATAACCCATCTGTTTATTAATAGACACAGAAACTATAGACTATTCATTACCATAGACTTACCTGAGCTGTGGCATTTTTTAAAATAAAATTTTATTTAAGGGAAGTGCTGCAACAGAGCTAGACACTGCCATAACAGAGCTAAATGCTGCCTCCCACCGCAAAAGAGCTAGACGCTGCCCTGACCTCAACAAGCAGAGGCCACAAGCCAGCAGGCGCCACAGCCTACGGGAAGCAGATGTGGCTCAGTCCATTGGGCACTGGCCTCTCATGTGGGAGGTTCCGGGTTCGGTTCCCGGTGCCTCCTGGAGAAGGCGAGCAAACAATGAGCAGACAGACAAGTGAACCATCTGGGGGAAGGGGGGCGCAGGTAAATAAAGAAAAATAAAGTAAATTTAAAAAAATCTCTAAAAAAATTTTATATAAGTGTATCATTCATACATGAACATATGTAAACAATAAGTATATAGTAAAAGTTGTGAACTTAAAAACAAACATGCACATCATCATACAGGGCTCCTATACATTACCCTACCATGAACACCTCACATTGTTGTGAAACATTTGTTAACAAACTATGAAAGAGCACGGTCAAAGTATTAGTACTAACTACAGCCCATATCTTACATTTCTCCCCCAACCCACCTGATTATTAATTAGTATTATACATATATAGTATTATATATAATACTATATATTAGTATTATATATTTGTTATCATTCATGAGAGAACCTTCTCATATTTGTCCTGTTAACCAGAGTCTACCTTCCACCACTGGATTCCCTGTGTTATACAGCCCCATGTTTTGTACAATCCAATCAACGTGTACATTCAGTGGCTCTCATTTTCATCACAGAGTTGTGAGGTCATCACCGCAGTCAATTTTAGTACATTTTCATTACTCCAAAAGGAAAAATCCCATACCCCCTTATACCTCCCTATAGTTGTCTCTTAGAATTGATATACTACCTTCTCTGCCATTACTGCAAAAATATTACAATATTACTATTAACTATCTTCCATAAGTTACATTAGTTTTAAGTTTCCTTATATACTTATATATTTGAAATAAAAATGAAAATTTTTACTGAATTAACATACATACATATATATAAATATATACATATATACAACAAAATTCCCATTTTAACCATTTAAGGTGTACAATTCAGTGGTATTAATTACATTAATAATTTTGTGCTATAATCACCACCATCCATTACCAAAACTTTTTCATCACCCCAAACAGAAACTCTGTACCCATTAAGCAATCAACTCCCTATTCTCCACTCCTACTGGCTCCTTGTAACCCCTAATCTATTTTGTTTCTATGAATCTGTTTATAGTAGATTTCTCATATAAGTGGAACCATATAATATTTGTCCATTTGTGTCGGGCTTATTTCATTCAGCATAATGTTTTCAAGATTCATTGTAGCATGTATTAGAATGGCATTTCTTTTTACAGCTGTTAATAGTCCATTGTACGTATATATCACATATTGTTTATTCATCTATCAACAGACACTAGGATTATTTCCACTTTTTGGCTCTTGTGAATAATGCTGCTGTGGACATTGGTATACAAGTGAAAATAGTTTCTAAAAAAAAAAAAAAAAAGGATAATGAAACTAGACTAGCTCTCTGAAATTTCTATCTAAGATGAAAATCTCTCTTTTCATACAGTTTTTCCAGAGGAAGTTTAACTCCATCAAAGGTCAATTTTGGGAGGGGAAATATAAAGTAAATAAGTAAATTTTCTTACAATGGACAAATTAAATAATAGATTATTTCAATTAGCTTATTATGCTAAAGACTATTCATAAAGATCTTAGAGGAAAATACAGTACTAAGAAATCTCCAAACAAGTTGATGGCACTTCCAATTCAGATGAAAAATTTAGCATCAAAATATGTGGCTCTTAAGATATGCTTTACCAATCAACATATTCTGCTCACAAAGTCTAAAATTAATTTTAGTCAAATATTTGAAAAGTCTTCAATAGTATTTAAGAAAACTGGCAGAGGTATCTCTGGATATTTTAAGTATATGAAAAATCAAATTAGTTTATTCAGGTAAACTCCCTGGGTCAGGAGTGAGGACTTACATAAATAGTATGGTAGTAATTGAGCATGTTCCTAGTTATTTATCTAAAAGGCTCAAAGCAAACAATGTCACTTGACAAGCAAGAGTCATTATTTTTCTCAAAGAGGCAGAGGGGTTGGTTGGTTTGTTTAATTTAGTTTGAAGGTTAGTCTTGGCATTAAAAATAAAAACAAACCCAACTAACTGGAAATGCTTTTCATCTTTTTATCTTATTCTGTTCCTCTCTTCCCCAAGATCTTCCTATTTGTATGAAATTGTATTAAGAGCCCTGGAGTATAAAATTGTATCTAGTACAGAGAACACCTAATGCACAGAATAGATAATCACATAAATAATAACCATATGGTATCTATTTCACTAAAATAAACATTCTTTCACAGCTGCCTCTATTAAATTACCATTTATATCTTCCAATAGGATCCCAGAATCCAGGTCTTGATATTTTACACGGTCCTTCAGTTGCCTGCTTATAAAAGCTATAGAACTTGAGCATCATTTCATTTGTTGGCTGGAATGAACCTATTGGAAACATACATTAAATACAGATCACTTGGGGAATACAATTGATAATTTGAGATTATAAGTTACCTTAGGTCATTAATAATGGTTTTATATTTTACTAATAGTACAAATAATAATTCATTTCTATCTTATAGAAACAAAAATTATGGCTGTTAGTTGCTATAAACTGCAATACTCAATAAAGTAAAAAGTTGGAATGTAAATGTTTTAAAATAAATAATTGGTTAAATATTTATGATAAACACATACAGCCACAGCCCTGAAAATTATATTGTAGAAATATATATAGAGGAGTGGATGTAGCTCCAGTGGTTGGCACCTGCTTCCCATGTACAAGGTCCCGGATTTGTGTCCTGGGACCTCCTAAAAACAAAAACAAACAAACGAAAAAAAAAAACAAAAAACTCAGGAGAGCCAGCCCTGGTACCTCAAAAAAAAAAGAAAAGAAAAATATATATAATGACATGAGAAATTTTTCATGCTCTATTATAAAATGGGAAAAAAAGTTTAAAAACAGCAATTACATTATGATCCATTTTTGCAAAATAAGTATTGATATACAGCAGAAGTAAGCTACGAAAATATATATATATCAAAATGTTAAAGGAAGCTATATCTGGATAGTAGGTCTACAGATTATTAATTTTCCTTTTTATTTATCTGTGTTTTTAAAATTTTAACATGTGTGCATTAATTTTTAAAAGTAAAACTGTAAAATGATATTTTAAAAACCTTGTAGATTGCCTAATAAACAGATATTATGTAGTAATCAAAGCTAGTAGTTGATAAACATTGTGGGAATTACAACATAGATAAGCTAGTGTTTCAGGTCTGGCCAAGAGTGAATAATTCCAAAATCACAATAATAAATATCTACATAATATATGCATATTTAGGAGAATTTATTAGACTCAGTGTTTAAGTAATATAGTCTTTATATAGCAGAGGGAAAAAACGGAGAAACTAAAGTTAAAAATGGTTATCTATTTGAATAACAAATCTAAATTTAAAATATCAAAAAAACTTATCCCATAATATCCTCAACCATAAAGTTTAAAAGTTTATGGGGGAAGCCGATAAGGCTCAAGCGATTAAGCTCCCATCTACCATATAGGAGGAAGAGGGTTCGATTCCCGGGGTCTCCTGGTGAGAAAGCAAGCAGGCCCATGTGTAGAGCTGGCCCAAGCAGAGAACTGGCCCGAGCAGAGTGCAGGCCCGCGCAGGAGTGCTGCCCTGCACAGGATAGCTGGCCCGCGCAGGAGTGTTGGCCCGTGCCAAGAGCTGGCGCAGCAAGATGACACAACAAAAAGAGACACAGAAGAGAGACAATAGGAGACACAGGAGACCAGGGAGCTGAGGTGGCGTGAGAAATTCAGCGCCTCTCTCCACCCTGGAAAGTCCCAGGATTGGTTCCCGGTGCCACCTAAAGAGAAGACAAGCAGACACAGAAGAACACACAGAGAGCAGACAGAGAGCACAAAACAACGAGGGGGAAGGGGGAGAAATAAACAAATAAATCTTTAAAAAAAAAAGTTTATTGGGCTACAACAGATATATGTCACTATTGCAGGGTAGTGGGAATGTGGAGAAGCATGGGAAAAATACAATTAATGTAACCTATGGACTATAGTTAATAGCAATAGCATAATATTCTTGCATCAATACCAAAGATGTACTGTGTTAATAATAGCAGTATGGAAAAAATATGCCAAATGTATGCTATGCACCATAGTGGGAATAGTCTGATGATATCTCATAATCTGTAATAAATGTTCCACAACAGTGTGGTGCGTTGGTGAAGGGATGTTATATGGGAATTCCACACATGTCAATGACTGTTTTGTAAGTTCACAATTTCTGTACTAAAAATATATTAAATAAAAAAAAAAGGGAAGCGGGTGTGG
>JAQZBX010036174.1:0-15071 GCA_029593785.1 Cabassous unicinctus
GTTCCTCCATTTGTTCATGCATATATTCATTCAACGATGTTTAGCACCCCTGTATGCCAGGCCCCTTGGCAGACAGTGGGGAGTCAAAGTCTAGGAAGCCATGGCCCCCACCATCAACCAGCTTCCATGTAACAGTTTTACATCTGCAGCCCAGAGTGCCTAGTACACAGCCTAGCCCAGTGTGGCTGGATGGCAATAAGGTGATGTGCCCCTTCAAGAAAGAACTCCCTGACAATGACAATTAAATGTAATACTTGACCCTGGACTAGAGCTAATAATGGAGGAGAAAAGGCTCAAAAGGACATTATGGGAACATATGAAAAAAATAGAATATAGACTGTAAGCTTGAGGTCAATGTTAAATTTTGTGAACTTGATAACCACACTTAAGGTAAGGTTACATAAGTAAGCCTCCTTGTTCTTAGGAAATGTACATGACAGCATTATGTGTTCAAGGAGCACGATGTATGCAACCTACTCGCAAATGTTTAGAAAATAGATAAATTGGATGACGGATGGCTGGCTGGCTGGCTGGTTGGATAGATGGGTGGATGGATGGACTGATAGATGCAGATAGACTGATAGATAGAATGATATGACAAATGTGGCAAAATGTTAAAATTGGTGGATCTGAGTATGGGGTATGTTAGAGTTCCCTGTATGGGTTTTGTATTATTTTTGCAACTATCCTATAAGTTTGAAATTATCTCAAAATACACTTTAAGGAAAGAAGAAAAGGAGGAACTCCCTGCCCAGCAGCCAGGAGTGTGGACCCATGGTCAGGGGTCCCTCTCAGCTTTCAGACTGAGGTTGTGCTGTTCTCGGGGCAACCCCAGCCAATGACGGAGCAAGGCAATGGGTGTAAGGGCCCAGCCTTTCCTGTCCATTGGGGGACCCCTTCACCAGGTGGTTAGATCTGGAGCTCCTTGCTGGGCAGGTGGAGATTCTGTCAGGTCTGCATGGTCACCTGATGGTGCCCTTGCCGAATTCTGCTTCCTCCTCTTCTCTTTCATAGGTGTTACTCCCTGTTTTGGTTTGCAAAAGGCTGCTGAGGCAATATACCAGAAATGGGGTGGCTTTTACAATGGGGATTTATTAACTTATAATCTTATAGTTCTGAGGCTAAGAAAAATGTCCAAATCAAGGCATCAGGCAAAGCTCTCTCCCCAAAGACCGGCTGCCAGTGATCCTGGGCTCCTGCCACATGACAGGGCAAAATGGTGGCAACTGCTGGTCTCTGCTTTTTCCTCCAGGCTCCGTTGCTTTCAGCTTCTTGCTATTGTGGCATTCTCTCTGCTCCTGTGGCTTTCTCTCTCCCAGGTTCCATAGGTTTCAGCTTCTGGGACTTTCTCTCTCAGCTTTTGGGGGTTTCTCTCTGTGCCTACAGCCATTTTCCTCTGTATATTCATCCCGTTTATAAAGGACTCCAGTAAGAGGATTAAGACCCACCCTGGGCTACACCCTACTGAAGCAACCTAATCAAAGGGTCCCCACCTACAATAGGTTTACACCCACAGGAATGGATTAATTTAAGAACATAATTTTCTGGGGTCCCCAAAACACTCAAACTACCACATGCCCCAATAAACCTCTTGCACATGTATCTAACTCTGGAAGCATCCAGAGGACTAAGCTGTGACAAGCTGTTCAGTCCGTTTGCTTGAGCTTGCCACTGGTTTCCATGAGTAAGCTTACCTGGGGATGGGTGGGGTGGTCTTCACCCCCTCTGCCTGCCCTCTTTGTCCCATCAACCAGCTGAGATCCCCCAGGACTGCAGCTGTGGGCAGTTTCTGCCGGCATGGGCTCAGAGGCTGGCCCGGGACTGCCCTCCTGCCCTCAGACCCTGCCGAGGTCCTCCAAGAACATGTGCTCGGAGGACCCTGGAGCCTGTGGGAGGCCCTGAGTGTGGCCCGGACCTCAAGGATGTGGAGCTGGTGCCCTCGGTAGGTTGGGAAGGAGGGTGGGGTGGGGGCAGGGCCGTGCCAGGCAGGTGAGGGTGTGTGCGTGCTTGTCTGGCTCTCCTAGGTGGGGCTGGATGACTGTCTGGGTATGGGCGGCGGCTGTCACGTGGCCCTGTGCATCGGGTCCGGCTGAGGTTTGAGGATGGAAGCCAGGTAAGGCGGGCTGTATCAGGCACATCTAATCGTGAGGCTGAGGGAGCAGAACAGAGAGGGGCAGGGCACGGGGAGGCCAGGGAAACCTCAGCTGCAGCAGAAGATGCTGGGGAAAGAGAACTGATTTGCAAAGGACTTCTGAGGCCTGTGGCATTTCACTTATCCAGGGCCTGGGGGAGGGAGGGCTACCTCCCTGGCTTGGCAAACCAGCTGGGCATGGAGAGATGGGTGGACATGCAAGTGAGGGGGTGCAAAGGTGGCCAGGTGACCGAGACCCCAAAACTAGAACCTAACTGGACAGGCCTTTGGCTCCCATAGTCCAGTGGGAAGCAAACTCCTTTGGGGCTGAGGCAGTCATTTAGCTGTCTGTCCCCTTCAGGCAGGAGTCCCACGGGTGACCCGTTC
Organism: Cabassous unicinctus; assembly: GCA_029593785.1. Taxonomy (NCBI): domain Eukaryota; kingdom Metazoa; phylum Chordata; class Mammalia; order Cingulata; family Chlamyphoridae; genus Cabassous; species Cabassous unicinctus. Next base: position 2,519 of record JAQZBX010036174.1, read on the forward strand.
CCCCTCTTTCTCTGGGACACCTCTGAGGGGGAAGAGAGGGCAAAGGTCACTTCTCCTAGCCTTCCCTTGAAGGGAAGAGAAAGGGGCAAGCTTCCTTGTTCTCTACAGGCATACCTTGCTTTATTGTGCTTTGCTTTATTACACTTCACAATAAAAGTGTAGACTTGCATTGAGCAAGTCTATCAGAGCCATTTTCCCAACAGCATGTGCTCATTTCGTGTCTCTGTGTCACGTTTTGGTGCTCTCACAATATTTCAGATTTTTTCGTTATTATCATATCTGTTATGGTGATCCATGATCAGTGACCTTTGATGTCACTATTGTAATTGTTTTGGGGCACCATGAACCGTACCCATATAAGACAATGAACTTAATCGATAAATGTGTGTGCTCTGACTGCTCCACTGACTGGCCGTTCCCCCATTTCTTTCCCTCTCCTTAGGCCTCCCTATTCCCTGAGACACAACAATATTGAAATGAGGTCAACTAATAACCTCACAAAGGCTCTGAGTGCTCAAGCGAAAGGAGGAGTCCCATGTCTCTCACTTCAAACCAAAAGCTAGAAATGATGAAGCTAAGTGAGGAAGGCGTGTCGAAAGCCAAGACAGACCGAAAGCCAGGTCTCTTGTGCCAAACAATTAGTCAAGTTGTGAATGCAAAGGAAACGTTCTTGAAGGAATTGAAAGTGCTACTCTAGTGAACACATGAATGGTAAGAAAGTGAAACAGCTTTATTGCTGATATGGAGAAAGTGTTAGTGGTTTGGATAGAAGATCAAACCAGCCACAACATTCCTTTAATCCAAAGCCTAATCCAGAGCAAGGCCCTAACTCTTCAGTTCTAGGAAGGCTGAGAGAGGTGAGAAGAAACGTTTGAAGCTAGCAGAGGTTGGTTCATGAGGTTGCTGTCTCCATAACATCAAAAGTGCAAGGTCTGAATAAAACTGAACTGTGGGATCTCTAGAAAGTTGCATTTTGGGCTTTCCCTCTCTATGTAAAGCAGTTTCTGCCTAGTTTACTGTTCAGTTAACTTCAGTTTAGTGACCTTTTAAAAGCTGGCATTGTAAATAAAAACAACTTGGAAAAAGTTTTCTGAAATAGAATTAACAAAGTATTACCTTTATTCATGAGTTAAAAACTGGAAAAAGGCTATTTGAGGTAAATGTTCTGAGTGGGGTTATTAGGATGTCTTCCAGCTCTCTAAAAGTCAAGGAGTACCACTGGTATTGATTATTCTGTATAGAGAGCTCCCTTAATCGGAACTGAGGACTTGTGTTTGTATTTTTTTTTAATCAGCTCAGCTTTGGATATGTTGGCTAGAGAGCGTTACTAACCAGTTTGTGGTTTTTTTGGGAGAAATATAACTAGATAGTCTATAGCTTTTCAAACGAAAAAGACACTTAACCCGTGTAGATGTCATCTTTTTATAATCATTATTCCCATGTGGGGAAAACTCTTCACACTACATGCATGTAAAAAAATAATAATTTAACCTTTAACATTAAAATGTGTCACAAAACCCAGAAAGCATCCATCACAAATGCAAGATACTTTAAATAAAAGTTAAGTTACGTTAAAAAAAAAAAGTGCAAGGTGAAGTAGCAAGTGCTGATGTAGAAGCTGTAGCAGGTTCATCAGAAGATCTAGCTAAGATCATTGATGAAAGCGGCTACACTAAACAACAGATTTTCAACATTGACACAACACTTATATTGGAAGAAGATGCCATCTAAGACTTTCATAGCTAGAGAGAAGTCAATGATTGGCTTCAAATCTTCAAAAGACATGCTGACTCTGTTTGTTAGGGACTAATGTTGCTGGTGACTTTAAATTGAAACCAATACTCATTTACCACTCTGTAAATCCTAGGGTCCTTAAGAACTATGCTAAATCTACTCTGTCTTCTCTATAAATGGAACAAGAAAGTCTGGATGGAAGCACACTGCTTACAATATGGTTTACTGAATATCTGAAGCCCACTGTTGAGACCTACTGCTCAGAATTTTTTAAAAGATTCCTTTCAAAATATTACTGCTCATTGACAATGCACCTGGTCACCCAAGAGCCCTGATAGAGATGTATGACGAGATGCATGTTGTTTTCATGCCTGCTTACACAGCTTCCATTCTGCAGCCCATGGATCAAGGAATAATTTCTACTTCCAAGTCTTAGTGTTTTAAGAAATACAGTTCATAAGGCTATAGATACCATAGATAGTGATTCCTCTGATGGATCTGGTCAAAGTCAACTGAAAACCTTATGGAAAGGAGTTATCATTCTAGATGCCATTAAGGGAAGCGGGTGTGGCTCAGTGGATAGAGCCCCCGTTTACCATATGGGAGGCCCGGGTTCAAGTCCCGAGGCCTCCTTGTGAGGGCACGCCGGCCTGAGCGGTGCGGTGGGCTGATGCAGCAACCTCACGGCAGGAAGCGGGTGTGGCGCAATGGATAGAGCACCCATTTACCATATGAGAGGCCCCGGGTTCGCTTCCCGGCGCCTCCTTGTGAGGGCAGGCCAGCTCGCGCGGCGCCGTGGGCTGATGCGGCAGGACCTCACAGCGAGGGGGAGATAAGCAGACACAGAGAAGACACGCAGCGAATGGACACAGCAGCACAAAGCAGCAAGGGGGGCATAAATAAATAAAATAAATAAATCTTAAAAAAAAAAAAATAGATGCCATTAAGAACATCTGTGATTCACAGGAGGAGGTCAAAATATCAGTATGAACAGGACTTTGGAAGAAGCTGTTTCCAACCTCATGGATGGCTTTGAGGGGTTCAAGACTTCAGTGGAGGAAATAACTGCAGGTAGTGGAAGAGAAAGAGAACTAGAATTAGAAGTGGAGCCTAAAGATGTGACTGAATTGCTGTTTGCTGCAATCTCATGATAAAACTTGAGTGGATGAGGAATTGCTTCTTATGGAAGAGCAAAGAAAGCAGTTTCTTTTTTTTAAATTAGTTTATTATTTTTTTAGAAGGTGCCAGAGATCGAACCCAGGACCCTGTACATGGGAAGCAGACACTTAACCACTTGAGCTACATCTGCTCCCCAAAAGTAGTTTCTTGAGATGGAATCTACTGCTTGTGAAGATGCTGTGAACGTTGTTGAAATTACAACAAAGGATTTAGAATATTCCATCAACTTAGTTGATAAAGCAGTGGCAGGGTTTGAGAAAACTGACTACAAATTTGAAAGAAATTCTACTGTGGGTAAACAGCATTGTATGCACAGAGAAATCTTTTGTGAAAGGTAGAGTGGACCAATGTGGCAAACTTATTTTAAGAAATTGCCAGAGCCAACCCAACCTTCAGCAGCAACCTGATCAGTCAGCACCCATCAACATCGAGGCAAGACCCATCACTAGCAAAAAGATTACCATTTGCTGAAGACTCGATTGACAGTATTTTTCAGCAATAATGTATTTTTTAAATAAGGGCTGTACATTTTTAGACTTGATAGACCACAGTATAGTGTAAACATAATTTTTCTATGCACTGGGAAACCAAAAAATTCATGTGACTCATTTTATTGCAATATTTTCTTTACTGCGGTGGTCTTGAAACTGAACCTGCAATAGCTCCCAGATATGCCCGTATAAAGCATACAGTCCATATTCTGACTTTTTCAATTGTCCCAATAATGTCCTTTTTTTTTTTTTTTCTGGGTTGGAAGTTTTTTTTTGTTTGTTTGTTTGTGTTTTGTAACATCTATACAACCTAAAATTTCCCCCTCTAATCACATTCAAATATATAATTCTGTGCTGTTAATTGCGTTCACAAGACCGTGCTGTCATCACCACCCTTCATTAACATGGGAGCTATTTATTCTCTTCTCTCTACCTTTGGGTACATTTGAAATTTTCCATAATTAAACTTTAAAAGTCATCTAGGGAAAAGTCCTTGTGAAAAAAAAAAAAAAGCCTGTCCCATGACTAGCAGCTGGCGGACAGCCCTGGACTATGAGAACCCAAACACAACTTTGTGGTGACTCTTCCCCAGACTTCTCCCCAACCCCACCCCCTCGCCTCACCCCCATGCCCTGTCCCATACATCACCGCACCGAGGGACTGGAGCCCAGGTCTCAGAGTTCCAGGGTATCCTCTTGGCATCCAGGTTGGCAGCTCGGCCTGGAGCTGGTTATGGGTGGGGCCGGGTTTCTGGTGACCCGCCAGTGGACGGGCCGGGCGTCCATTTCGAGGTGGGCGGGTTGCACAATGGGGAGCTGGCTGGCTCCTACAGGTCTGAGCTCCCTGCCCCCGGGGCAGGTACCTGAGCAAGTCCCAGCAAGTTCTCAGCATCCACCCCCACCTCCTGCCTGGGGCTGCCCCGGTCATCCCAGGAGGAGGAGGGGACAGGTAGGGGTGAACCAAGGCTCCTCCCCAGCACTGGTGACTCAGGGAGGGCATCAGGGACCCCCAGATGTGTGGGGCACATCTCCCAAGGTGGGTGCAGCCGGGAGCTGGGTCCTACTGTCTTCCACCCAACACAATTCCCCATGTCCCCTCTTGGGCTGACCACAACCTTGGAGATGCTGGCGGGCGGTAGGATTTATCTGTTCACCTGTTTTTTGTTTTTTTTTTGTGTGTGTGCAAGGTCTGAAGTCCTCAGATGTGGCTTGTCCAGGAACGCCCAGCTCTCCTCCCTCAGGCTGAGGCCTGGCTCAGCTCCCGAGGGCCAAAGGGAGGCCAAGGGAGGCCAAGGTGTGAAGGGCTGGTAGGGGACACACCACTGCTAGGTTCCTGTACGTGCTGGCAATTTCACCAGGCTTATCCCATTTAATCCCCACAGCCATTCTGCCTGTCCGACAGAAAAAGACACTGAGGCTCAGAGAGGTCACCTGGAACTTATGGACCCGTGACTCAGAGCCAGGACTGCCTTTCTTCCTTCTCATCCTCCTGCTCAGAAGACAGCCAAGAAGTTTCTTTTTGGCAGATGGTGCGATGGAGCTGAGCGGGGTCAACCATCAGGCCCCGGAAAGATGAACTGGGAATATGGGCAGGAACCGGACACCAGGGCCTACCTCTCAGGGCTCATTCTCTCCTGGAGGGGACACACAAGTAGTCACAGATTATGATGCACCTTTATAAGCATGTGAAGAAACAGAAAGGCATGGAGCAGGGACAGAGGATGCAACTATTAATTTTTACCTCGGGAGTGGGAGGAGGGACCTTGAGCTCCTAATGGATTCTCACAAATAACCAGACACTTACAGATGAAGACAGGCAGGTCCCCAGAGCAGTGGTGCAGGGACTCAGGCTGTGGCTGAGCCGGAAGGATCTGTGGGAGCAGCCCCAATGGATTCCACCTCTCAAGCAGGGGAGTGCAGGGACAGAAGGCAGGGGCTGGAAAGCTCCTTCTGGAGCAGAGCAGAGGGCAGCTGGAAGGTGGGGTGCCCAGGCAGGCTGTTGCAATAGCCAAGGAGAAAGGTGATGAGGCCAGAGAGATGGGGGAAATCCCTCATCACTGCTGGTGGCTGCCAGGATTGCACACTCCCGGCCATTCGCAGGAAACGTGGTCATGCACGTACCACCCAGCCCAGGAAGTCAGACCCCATGTCAAACAACGGCGCCTGCCACTTAAGACAGATACCATGTCAGGCATTTTGTTCTTTTGACAAACTCTGCCCATAAAGCAGGACATACTAACATTTACAAACGCCTACCATGGGCCATGTATCAAACATTCCTCTGTGTTTGACTTGGTCCTTAAGAGCCCAGTTATGCTCCCCTTTTATAGATGAGGAAACTGAGGGTCAGAGAGGAACCTGTAATCGTCAGCCAGGGTCAGCCGATGCAGGAAGTGGGTGCAGCCAGGGAGGCTGGTTGCATTTCCTCTGGCAAGGTGCCCTGAGAGCCTCACCCCTTGGCACCCGAGCTGCGTGTCTCCCCATGCCACCTCCAGGGGAAGAGTCAAGTCTGGGGGCAAGCGGCCCCAGGCAGGGGTGTGTGCCCCGTGAGCCCAGGAAGGTGAGCGAAGTTCAATGAGTGCAAGTCAGGCCCCGGGCCCACCGTGGGCCTCTCCCACGCTGCAGAGGCACGGAGGCCGCCTTCCTGCTGGCTTCCTCCCAGCTTCGGCTCAGCCCACCTTCTTCTCTCAAAGGCCTTGGACAGGCAGACTCAAGGCCAAGGGCCAAGAAGGCAGGGAGAGAAGCAAGAGGGTAGCCAGCATCTGCAGAGAGGCGAGAAGAGCCAGTACCAGGCCAAGCGCCAAGAGACTCAGCTGCCAGCAGCCTCTGCCAGAGACTAGCTCTGCAACGTGTGTGTGTGGGTTTTGGTGTTTTGTTTTGTTTTTGGTGGGATAGGTCATGTCCTTCCCTAGACCTCAGTTTTCCCATTAGAGGAGAGTGGAACGAGGGCACCCAAGGGTCCTGCATAATGTCCTATGGTTTCAGCTCTACAGTTTATGTCTGAGGATTTGGAGGGGAAGCTGTGTGGGCACTGGATGCTTGGAACAGGGGAGGAGGCGCTTTCTGGATTAGAGCCAAGGATGCCTCTTCCCTGGGGCAACAGGTCCCTTCCACCTGGCCACACCCTGTCCAAGTGACCAGGGCAACCTCAGAGAAGCCAGGCAGGAAGGAGTTATCTGCCAGGTCAACTCTGCAGCTTTGGGAGAGGCTGAAGGGAGGCGCCCTCTTAGCCACCTGCAGCCCAAAGCCTGTGCAGGAGGTTGGGGTCCAGGTGGGAGGGGCCTGGGCCCCTGAGCTTTGTTTCTTTGCCTGACAGCTCAACTAGAGGGCTGGAGCCAGGCTGCTCTCTCTCTACCCCAGGCTGCCCCGGTTCCTTGAGCTCTGCACCCCAACCCATGGCAGAGAAGCTTGGGGGTTGAGGCCAGGAGAAGCACCAAGGTCAGCTGCCAAGGTGGAGCCTGAGTCCTACCTGTGCCCACCCTCGCTCTACCTGGGGCTTCAGCTGCTTTCTTAGTCTCATTTAGGACCCCCACCCCCACCCCTACCCCTCGAGGGTGTCTTCCGATTTCTTTCCCTCCTGCTGGGATGTCCCAAGGTACTGAACACCCGTCCCCTCCCACCTCCCACCTCCCACGGGCAGCCTGGCACAGTGAAAGAACACTGATCTAGGACAGATCTTGGATAAGTCACTGCGTTTGTGCCAATCAGGAGGGCAAGGAGGATGGGGCCGGCTTGTGGCTCCTGCATCTGAATTTTCATCATAACTTTTCTTTTTTTTTCCCCATCATTTAAGGTCTCACTGGTAAGCTTGCCTTCACTTGAACTTGCTCTGCCTTCTCCAGCTCTCTAGGGCAGGGCTTCTTAACCTTTTTTGTTCCACGGACCCCTTTGCCAGTCAGGTGAAAACCACGGGCCCCTTCTCAGAATGTAGCGGCAGATAGTTTGATGACACTCAACTAGCTTCAGGTCTAATAGCTACTGAAATTTCAAAGTATTGGATGAGTGTAAGGAATTTTTTGAGATATGCAACAACTGTAATGTGATATGAAATGAATACTACTGTAACTTATTGCATACATTCATAAGTGAAGGAAATGCTAGATTTCAGTTCGAGGTCAGAGAAAATAAAGATAAGTTGATTTTTTTTTTCAATTCAAGCTCACGGATCCCCTGAAATCTTTCCGTGGACCCTTGGTTAAGAGCCCCTGCTCTAGGGGCATCCTCCCCATGGAAATAATTTCCATCCTTCAAATGCCATCCCTTGAGGTCTTTCCTCAAGTCCCAGAAAGGTCAGTCTGTTCCTGCCTGAACCTTTATCTGTCCCAGGAAGTACCTGAGGACACAGGACTGAGTGCCTCTCAAAAACTAGGACCCAGAGTAGCTATTCATGAGTCTTCTTAAATGGGCAAGTCCTCTGAAGCCTCGCACTTCCACTGTTAGGAAAGTGATAAGGAAAGCAAAGAAGGCAGGGAGTCGCAAACGTGGCCTGCGGGCCAAGTTCAGTCCACAGGTGACATGGTGTTTTGTTTTCTTATTAAAGTAAAATTCACATAACTTAAAAATAGCCATTTAAAAATGTATAGTTGAGTGGCATTTAGTACATTCACAGTGTTGTGGAATCACCACCATTATCTAGTTCCAAAGCATTTTCATTATGCCAAAAGGAAACCCTGTAGCAACTGGGCAACCACTGCCCCTCCCTCCTCCCCCCAGCCTCAGGGAACCACCAATCTTCCTTCTGTCTCTTATAGATATACCTGTCCTGGATAATTCATATGAATGGAATCATACAATATGTGACCTTTTGTGTCTGGCTTCTTTCACTTAGCATAATTTTTTCGAGGCTCATCCATGTAGCATGTATCAGAACTTCATTCCTTTTTCTGGCTATATAATATTCCATTGTACTACTAGACCACACTTCATTTATCCATTCATCTGTTGATGGACACTTGGTTGTTTCCACCTTTTGGCTACTGTAAATAGTGCTGCTATGAACATCCGTGTTCAAGTATTTGCTTAGACACCTGTTCTCAGTTCTCTGGGTGTATATACCTAGGAGTGCAATTCCATGTTTAACTTTTTGAGGAAGTCACTGTGCTTGGATTTTTAAAATTTGAATGCCGTTAGGTGGATGCCACCGATTCCATCTCTTCCTATTGTCTGAAATCCTGTGAGCTTGACTCATGATTTGTCTATCCCCTGAAGGCATCTGAACAGGCAGCCCCTGGAAGGTTGTGACGGCAGAAAACTTGGGAGAGCGCCCAGCTCTCGTCGGGGACCTTGATTAAACCTTTTCACCTCTCAGAGGATAATTTCGCTCGGCCTCAAAAGGGGAGAAGAATGCTTACCTGTGAGGGGGCGGCGAGGATCCGGGGAGGGAGGTGATGGACCGAAAGCACCTCTTTGTAAGAGCCGTCGGTTTCTGGAAACCCAGAGGCGGGCGAGGCCAGGAGGAGGAGGGGTGGTGGGAGGGAGGGGAAAGGAGGAGCGCGGCGGGCAGCGCGCCGCCTGGGGGTGTCGGCTGCGCTCGCCCAGGGTCTGAGGCAGGCGCGCCCCGGGCGGCCCGGCGCGGGGCGCAGCCAGCAGGGGGCTGGGGAGCCCCAGCTGCTCCGCGCGCCCCGGCGGGTAGGGGCTTGGCTAGAAGCCAGGGCCGGGCGAGGCTCCGGTCGGCTCGGGGCGGGCGGGGGTGGCCCCCACCCCCCCACACATCCGGGGGCCCGGGCCGGGCTCTGGGCTCGCCGCGCGCGCGGGTGAGTCAGGCCGGGTTTTCCCTCCGCCTCTGGGGCAGGCGAGCGAGCGCCGCCGAGCGCGTCCCTCCCTCGCCAATCCGGCTCCGGCTCCCGCCCGCCCGCGTTTTCCCGGCGCCTGCCACCCCGCGGCTCCGGGCCCGGCTCGCAGTCTCGGCCCGAGCCGGCGGTGCGAAGGGAGCGCGCGAAGGGTGCGGAGCGACGACCCGGCGGGCGAGCGCGGCGCCAGCATGGTAAGTGGGGCGCACAGGGGCCGGGGTCTGGGGTGGGCGAGTGGGGCGGGCCGCGGAGGTCGCGCTTTCCGGGCGTCCTTGGCCGAGCCGCAGCCCCTCGTGGGCTGCACTCCCCGTCGGAGAATTGGACGCGGGTGGCAGGGTGCGATGTGTACCCACGTGCCCCGGCTCCCGGGCATTGAGGCGCGGCGGGATCAGGGACCGATCCCCCGAGTCTCCGCTGGAGGGACAGGTGGCGGGGTGGCGCTCTTTTCCGCGCCCCTGCAGATGCGCTCTCCTTGACCCGGCACCTGGGACACCTGCGTCGCGGCCGGGGTGGGACAGCCGCCGCGGTGCGAGAATCTGACCCCAGGTCTCCAACCTCCTCAGCCCAGGCGCCCCGGGTGGGCTCCCAAGAGGGACCGGGAAGAGCCGCGCCCCCTCCCCAAGGGAGCCCGAGGACCTCCCGCAGATCTGGGCAACTCTTGCCTCCGCCAAAGCCTTCCTGAGGGAAATTCGGTTAGGATGCCAACCTCGGCTGTCCCCCCACCTTCCCCATGAGACCCTTCGCCTGTCCTCTCCCGTCCCCTCCTGGATACCCCCCCCTTCCTTTCCCGCTTCTCTGCCGCGCCCAAGCTGCAGCTGCCCTGCTGCTGCAGGGGCCCCCGACCTGCAGATAGGGGGCTCTCCCAGCATTGGCGGCTGGAGAACCGTCCCAGACTTGGCCACATCCTTTGGCCCAAATGAGGGCCGTCCTGGGATCAGGCTGAAATTAAGGCTGTTGCTATGTCCAGGAAGAGACCTGGGACCTTAGGAGCAGATATGGTGAGGGGTGAGGGGAGGGGTCCCTGGGCTTGTCCCAGGGGCTCAGCCTGGCTGTCCAGTGCCCTCTCCTTGCAGGGCCTGGGTTGGAAACCGAGGCAAGAGGCTCTCCTGGTCTCCGTGTACTGCGTTCTCCCAGGGCCCTGCCGGGCAGGGCTCCTCCGCGGCTGGCTGTGTGTGGGTGTGTGCATGTGTGAGTGTGTTGTATGTGCGAGACTGAATGAACACGACAAGCCTGCTCCCTGCCACCGCCTCTTGAGCTTAGCAGCTTCCAGGGCTCCAAGTTTCCTTGTGGGCAGTTGCCCCTCTGTTTCTTTCAAGGTGGAGGGGACTGAACTCCAAACCAGCCTGGTTACAGATGCTCTTGGAGAAGTGGGCTTGGGGGGCTGAGCAGAAATACAATGTGTGCCCTGGGGGGGGGATCAGCGGGTGACCCCTGGCTGGGACCGCCTGGTCCAGTAGAGAGGACCTTGCCTAGGGAGTCGGGATTGCTTGTCCCTGATATCTTGGGCAACTCACTTGCCCCTTTCTGAGCCTCAGTTTCTCTCTGTAAAATGGGCTGAGGGTAATTACTGTCCTGCTGACCTCCACAAGGCTGTTGTGCTTTGAGGTGAGATGATGAAATGAAAGAACTGAGAAAAACTGTAGAATGCTGGGCAATTGTGAGTGAATTTTTAGTAATAATAATAATTTTAAAAATCCTTTCTGCAGGGCTAGACAGGGGGTTCTGCCTCCTCCAATGTCACAGTGGGGGTGGGGTGCCAGCCTGTCCCCTCCCTCTCTTGGTCCCGCTTGCCTGCAGCCCCTTCTTTTGGAGCTGGGACATTCCAGTCCCATTCCTCAGGGGCAGCTGCAGACACGCCCCCTCCAGCCAAGCTGATCCCCAAGCAGGTGGTGGGACCCTCCCCCGGGGGCCAGGGCTCAGGAGGGGCTCACTGCCACCAAGGCTTTCGTGGGGGCTGGGATGTCCCACCCCCGAGGAGGTGCACGGTGGGGGCAGGGAAGGCTTTCTCCCAAGATAGATAGCTGCGCTTGAACCCCCTATGTTTTCTCCCTGCACAGCTTGAACGGGAACTTCGGCACATTATTTTGCCTCCTGGGCCTTGGCTTCCTTCTCCAAAACGTGGGGATAATAATATCCACCTCTGGGCATGTGATGAGGCTGGGATAGTTCCCAGTCCCACGGACTGGCTCTTGGGTGCCTGTCTGCTGGTCCTTTCCGATTTGTGGCCAGGTCCACCCCATTCTCCCATCTCCACCGAAGGTTGGTCCAAAAAGAGATGCCTCTCTGTGCCCAGGGCTTTCTGTGCTGCAGGCTAATCTTAGGGGCAGGGGGTGGGAGCAGGAATGGAAGAGGCCAGCTGGGGCCTGTGGAGGATGTGGCCTGTGGAGGACCCCACCCAAGCCCTGGCCCACCTGAGCTCTGGGCCCCAGGGCAGGCATCCAGCTTGGGCCAAGAAAGCCAAGGCACTTGTAGGAAGCCTTGGCGTTCTGTTCTGCAGGTCCCAGTGAGGTTGCAAGGCACTCGCTGTCCCTCCCTCCTCCACCTACTAAATTCTCTCCAGCCCCCGGCCCCAGCCCAGCTGCCCTGGCCTCACCAGGCTCATCCCTGTGCTTCTAAGCAACGGGAAGGAATGTGTGTGTTGGGGGAGGGGCTGGAGGTGGGAATGGGATGGACCCCTTTAAAAGGACTGAAGCCTGGGCAGAATGGAGCCTATGAAAGGGAGGGGACTCGGCCCTCCTGGGGGCTCTGGTGATAGAGCCAGAGAAGTTGTAGGGAGGGATGGGGGTTTCAGGAAAGGTACAGGGGTCCCATGGCTGCTTTTAACTGCTGGAGTTGCTTTGTGGACCCAAGCCAGGCCCAAAGTCCTACCTTCACCAACACACACCTCTACCTGCCTCTAGCCTGGGGGGTTGGAGAGGATCCCTGGGTCTTGGTCCTGGGGGTGACACGTGCTGTGTCTGGATCCCGGGGTGGGGGGTACTCAGTGTCGCATGACTGACCTTGTGCATCACTTTGTGACTTCTGTTGGGTAAGACTGCCCTTGCTGTGTCCTTGGACATAGGAGTCTGAGTGTTGCTAGGTGGGACTAAGCCGGGGGTTGTGTTGTTACATGGGCCACTGGAGGTGCAATTGTGGCTCTTAGTTCAAGAGCTCGCCCCCTGCACCTAAGACCCTTTGTGGGGAAAATGGGGTGTCGGTTACCTCTCTCCGAGTCACGAGGTAAGGGATCTGCCAGGGGAAGGCCAGGTAGCATGTGATGGGTGAGAGGTGCCTCTTGGGGCCAACCTTCCCGCCTCCAAGCTCTTACAGGGCTGGTCATTCACAAGCCTTTTCGCCTTCATTGTCCCTGTGAGCGTCAAGG
>JAQZBX010036175.1:0-24287 GCA_029593785.1 Cabassous unicinctus
CTCTATCCACTGAGCCACACCCGCTTCCCACAGACACTTTAAAACACACATGTGGGCTATTCTGAAACTTACCAGGAAAGCATTAATATGTGGGTTTGCTTTTTTCCCCCTGCACCTGATTCTAACCTTTCCTGGAGTTAAAAGAAACAATTTCACTGGCCCAAGCAAGAATGGAGCCACCCTACCTGCTTGGCGTCACCCTCGCCAAGTGCTGGGAGATTTTTTTCACCCCCTGGAAGCCCAGCTCCCCTGAAGCCCAGGGGCCCCCTCCTGCAGGGAGCTGGGCGCCAAGCCAGGCTCGGTTCTCCTAGAACGTGCCTCAATCCTTCCACCCGGCACAGTCTGTGCTGCCTCCCAGACGGCTTCACCATGGACTCGATTCAACGTCTCTCCTTCTTCCCTGACTTGGGTCTAAAGGACGTGGAAGTTCTTCCCATCTTACAGCAAGGGCCTCCCAGCTCCGCAGTTGCTGCCTTGATGTCAGGCCAAGGGCACCGCCGGGTCCTCTGGTGTGTCCACTGGTCTACACCGGACTCCCCATCTGTCTCCAGCTCTCTGCTGCTCTCCTGGACCCACCTGGTTGGCTGCTCTAACTGAAAGCCCTAGTGAAAGCATAGCACCGTCGGTGGTTTGTACTGCGCCCGGGACTGCTTATATCTTACGTTAAGCCTCGGGAAAACCTGGCAGGGCGTTGGCATCCTCCCAGTTTCACAGGTGGAGCCATCCGTGCTAAACAAACAAGTGACCTTTTGAAGGTCATGTAACTAAGTGCCCTGTTGGGGACTGAATTGTGTCCCCCACGAAAGACATGTTCAGCTCCCAGCCCTGGCCCTGTGGGTGTGAGCCCATTTATAAAGAGGACCTTTGAAGATGCTGTCAGTAAAGGTGTATCCACACGGAATGAGGGTGAGCCTTAATCCAAGAGGGCTGAAGTCCTTAGAAGCAAAGGAAACTGGAGATGGAGGAGAAGCCACAGGGAGCAGCCAGAAGCTGGAACTGAACAGAACCTGGAAGAGAAAGGAGGTGCTGCCATGTGCATTGCCATGGGATAGAAAAGTCAAGGAACCACGAAGATTGCTGGCAGCCAGAAGATACAGACCTTGGAAGGAAGCAAGCCTTCTGCCTCTGAAGCCATGAACCAATAGATCCCTGATGTTAAACCAACCCATCTTATGGTATTTGTTTTAGCAGCCAGGAAACTAAATCATGTCCTATAGAAGTTTGATAGCTGCTTTCGTTTCCTAGCTACCAAAACAAATACCAAGCAATGGGTTAGTTTAAACAGTGGGAATTTATTGGCTCACAGTGTTGAAGCTAGGAGAGGTCCAAAACCAAGGAGTCATCAAGGCGATGCTTTCTTCCAGAAGACCGTGGCATTCTGGGGCTGGGTGCCGCTGATCCTTGGTCCTTGGCTTTTCCATTTCAGGACAATGCACATGATGGCCTCTCCTGGCTTCTCCTTTCTCTTCTGATTCCAATGACTTTCAGCTTTTGGCTGCTCCCTCTTTATCACTCTCTGTGAACTTCCCTATAGGGCCTTCAGTAATAGGATTAAGATCCTGACTCAATTGGGCCACACCTTAACTGAATTATCCTAATAAGAAAGCCCTTTTTACAATGGATTCACACCAACAGGAATTTATGAAGTTTAAGAACATTTTCCTAGGGTATATAGCTCTAAGCCAGCATAGTTTCTAATGCTAACAATTATTGAGCTTCTATTATGTGCTGGGCACTGTATTATGCACTTCATGTTGATTGAGCCATTTAGTCTATCCTTCCAGGCAAGCATCACCATCCTCATTCTTAGGCAGGAGGAATGGAGCACAGGGAAGGGGTGTGACTGGCCCAAGGTCACCCTGGGCTGTGGCAGGATTGGGATTCCAACCCAGCACACATTGCCTCTAGGGCACAGTCTTAGTGTCCCAGCCTCTATCACAAATACCATTCAATGAATTGGCTTAAACAATGGGAATTTATTGGGTTACAGTTTTGAGGCTTGAAAATGTCCAAAATTGAGGTGTCATCAAGGCAATGTTCTCTCCCCAAAGACTTTGGCATTCTGGGGCTGGCAGACAGTGATCCTTGGTCCTTGGCTTTCCCTTCACATGGCAATGCACATGGCGGCCTCTCCTGGCTTCTCCCTTCTCTGCTGGGTTCCATTGACTTCGGCTTCAGGCTTGTGGCTTCTTTCTCCATCTGACTTTCACTCTGCTTATACAGGACACCAGTCATCTGGATTAAAACCCGCCCTGACTCTATGGGGCCACTCCTCACTGAAGTGACATCTTGAGGAGCTCTTGTTTACCATGGATCCAGATACCCCAGAATGTGGACCAAGACCAAGACATGTCCAACTGGGGTGCACAGTTCAATCCATGTCAGGCTGTACCAGGTGGGCTCAGTGTGCAAATCAGTGTTATTAGAACTGGAATCCAGGCTGCTCAGATGAGCCCTAGAACTCAGGACGAGGAGCCGGAGCCCTCCTTTTCTTGGGATTGGCCCCAGACACTGCAGGGGGCCTGGATTTGTACAGGGTCTCAAGGAACCTTAGTGGCAGGAGGGGAAGGTGGTGGAGACTGGGACCCAGTCTGTCCTTTTCCTCACCACCCCCAGCTCCCTGCCCACCACTCCATTATAAGACGATGCAGCAAACGTTAGCAGGGGACAAATCTCTTTCTCTCATAAAAGGGCAGGGATCATTTGAATCCTGTTCCAATGGAGGCTCAGGTCAGGGTCTGTTTGTGGGGGAAGGGATGTGTTGGGACTCCCCATTGAACATTCAGCTTTGATGATTCACTAGCAGGACTCACAGAACACAGAGGTTATGCTTTATTACAGTGAAAGGATACAGACTAAAATCAGCAAAGGAAAAAGGCACATGAGGTGGAGTCCAGGAGAGACCAGGCAAGAGCTTCTAGCTGTCCTCTCCTAGTGGAGTCGTGCGGACACCACTTCATTCTCCAGCCACCGTGTGACGACACCTAGGAGTATTGCCAACCAGGAGGCCCACTCCAGCTGCGGTGTCCAGGGATTTTATTGGGGGTCAGTCACATTGGTGGCAGGGGCATGTGTCTGACCTTAGCTACTTGCTCTCCATCATCCCCAAAGGTCAAACTGATGCAGTGCAGCCAGGGCCCCAGGTGACGGCACTTTTGCCAGGCGGGGTATTCCAGAGGCCCAGAGGTCATCTTCCAGGAGCCAGTCAAAGGCTCGTCCTTTCCTTGGAGCGTGCAGGATTTGAGCACCCCACGCCTGCTGTGTTAACCCTACACGGCGTGGGGGACTTGGGACATGGAGGGGAAGGTAACAAGGGTCTGATGGTGGTGTGTCCCTCGGAGTACTGAATTGTCATAAGGACATGACCTGACCCCAGCCCCCTCCCAGCCCACTGCCAGGCCTTCCGGGGCCGGGAAATCACCCCCAATCCACAGACATGGACAAGCTGGACTAAGGGATCAAGGGAGACTTCAGCTCAGGATTTCTTTGGATTCAGCGGTGTGAAAAAATGATCACTGGCTGGAGAATACGACAAGAGCGCGAAGCTGGGCAGGGACTCCCATAAGTCATTTTTGGCTGCCTCATATTTATACAAATCTCTGAAAGTGTTTATAAATATTTTCTTTAGATTGGCAGAAATCACCATCCGCCCGGCAAAAATAAACACAGTGGTAGCCATGG
Organism: Cabassous unicinctus; assembly: GCA_029593785.1. Classification (NCBI taxonomy): domain Eukaryota; kingdom Metazoa; phylum Chordata; class Mammalia; order Cingulata; family Chlamyphoridae; genus Cabassous; species Cabassous unicinctus. The sequence continues at coordinate 3,682 of JAQZBX010036175.1, forward strand.
TGACGGAAGCTTTCGAGGCCTGGGCAGAAAGGACCTCATGCTGGGGGTCTGCTACCTGGCAGCCCACATGCTAATCCAGGGAGTTTGATCAAAAAGGAATTGATCAACTTGAAAAGCTGCCTAGTCTTGGTGAGCAGCGTATCCTGGGCCCCCTCCAGGGGTGGCCCCAGCAACCACAAGCTGCTGTCCCCAGGGCCACGCTCCAGCAGCCACTCCCGCCCCCCAGGCAGGGGCTATAGATAATTAGGGCACAGGCCAGAATGATGACCTGCTGGGGTTTCTTTTTTCACCGAGTTGGTTCCAGGAAAACCAAGTATTACAACATTCACCAGCTAACTCCAGTCTTAATCTCTGTGGGTTTTGAGATTAAAGGAAAAAAAAAAAAAGTAAAGAAGAGAAAAAGCCCGAGGGAACTAAGGATGAGAGGAAATACAATGTGCTGGATTTTCAATGAAAAATTACCTCCAAGTCATCAACCTCCCTCTAAGTTTGGGAGCCGCGTCTATGGCTGCCTGTAAAAGTTACTAATATTCCAGTTATGTCAAATCCATGCCAGTTCAGGTAAGAGAAAGGTGTAGGAGGATGCTTCCAAAGAGGGATCCTGAGTCGGTGCCATTGTGCATTCAGAGGCTGAAGGTGTCCGTATCAAGATGCAGATGCTCTAACAGGAGATGGATGGGGATGGCGTTTGATTGGCAGGAGAGGCAGGGTGGCCATGGGGCAAGGGAATCGAGCAGACTCTGGGGAGGGGTCTCCACCAGGTGGGCAGCAGAGCCTTCCGGGGAGAGGGCCCCAGGGCATGGCCAGTGCCCAGTCCAGGCGCTCAGGGCAGGCATCTCACATTGCCTCTGTGGTCTCTTCTGGGGTGGGAAGTGTTAGAAGAACCGTTTTGTGGAAATTATTTCAGAATTCTTAGAAAGTCCAAGCAGCCAGCCCCCACATCCTCCTTCTGCGGTTTTACGATCCTTGTCACATGCTGTCTAGCAGGTTCTACAGCCACAAATGCACGGATGAGGAAGAGGCACAAGGCTGGGTGCTGGTAGGCCCACATCCCCAGGGGGCCGAGCATGAGAGCCGGCCAGCGTGGCCCAGAGCCCCCAGCAGCGGTCAGCCCTGGGCCTCCCACTGGAGACCCCTGGCTGCTCTTGGGGGCTGGAGACAAGGCTGGGGTTAAGACCACCAGGAGACCAGTGACCCCTCCACAATGAAGCACTGTGATGGTCACTGTGGCCGTTCTGGACTTAGGCCATGGCACAGGGACAAGGGGGGGGAGTATTTCCTGGGCTCTGTGGAGGAAGGCTGGGGGCGGGGCAGGCATACAGGCTGCACCTGACACCGGGCTCCTTGGGCAATCACCTGCCCAGGTGTGTTCTCTGGCAGGATTAGATGATGGAGGGGGCCTCTGCGTGAATGGGAAGCAGCACACACTGGATCACAGAAGGGCTTTTACACACTTCACAGGCAGTAGAGTCAGCAATGCAGCTCCCCAGGGTTTCTGACTCAATAAACGAGAAGTAGCCCTCATTTCTTATCCATGTTTCTTGCAAGAGCTTCAGGTGAGGCGTTTCAGGTGAGGCACTTCAGGTGAGATGAGGCAGGCGACCCGCCCTGCTCCCCCACATGCTCCAAGCAAGACAGGAGTCGTCTTTGCAGATTTTAAAACACGAGGTAGATTCTCACTGCTCCCCATGACTTGAGACTGGTGTTGCTTGTAAGTGCTGGGAAGAACTGAATCTGAGGACACAGGTGCCACAGCCCAGTCCCTCAGGGTCTGCGCTTAGAGGATGATGTGGAGTAAATCACAGAGCTGCTGTTTGAAGTAAACATTTATTTAGCACCAGCAGTGTACAAAGCAAGGATAGAGTATGACACACAGAGCCCAGGCCCTAAAGAACTTCTGTCTAGTGGGAAGACAAGAGGCATACGGGTAGAGTACCCCCAAGCAGAGGGGTGCTTGGACCCCAGGCACTTTACCTCGTCTCTGCTAACTGCAAACCTGGGCGCCTCGGCAAGATCAGATCTTACCCTCTGAATACTGACCTGACACCCTTCAGATCCCTTGAGGAGGCTTGGAGTTATGTACCCCAGAAAAACATGTTCTAAATCTTAATCCATTCCTGTGGGTGTGAACCCATTTTAAATAGGACCCTTGGATGAGGTGCCTTCAGTGAAGCTGTGGCCCCACTGACTCAGGATGGGTCATAATCCTATTCCTGGAGGCTTCATGGAGAAGACAGAGAGGCTCCGCGAGCAGCCGGAAGCCGGAAGTCAGCAGAACCCAGAAGAGAAGGGAGAAGATGCCGCCACGTGCATTGCCACGTGACGGGAAAGCCGAGGAACCCCAAAGATTGCTGGCCAGCCAGAAGATTCGGACCTGGAAGAAGCAAGCTTCAAGCCTCTAAACCATGAGCCAATAAATTCCTGTTGTTAAACCGACCCATTGTATGGTCTTTGTTTCGGCAGCTGGGAAACTGAGATGCTCCCTGGACGCCCTGTCTCCCTTGACCTCCAGGTGCAGTCCGCGTATTTTGAGAAAGGGCGGCCTGAGGTGTCTCCTCCCGACTGCCTTGTGAATGGGTAACGAGGCCGAGGCTACATTTCCGGGGATGGCAGAAGGAGGCCTTTCTCTTTGTTTCTGCAGAGAGCGTCTGTGCCCTCAGCAGGATGCTGAGGAAAGCAGAGGCTGGGGGCTCCCTGGGATCCGGGCTGACCCAGACCCTGTGCAGCTGGGGCCCCTGCGCTCACCCAACCTGCCCCTGCGATGCCCAGTGGCCTGCAATGCCGGCATTCGTCTCCTGACCCGCATGGGCACAGGGTCTGACTTACACCCACTGAACTGTCAAGATGGCCCCCCTAGAGGAGCCTTGATCTTCTCTCCAAGGTCCATGGGCCAAAGCCACACAGCCCCGGAGCTGCAGAGGGCGGGTGCCCCAGAGCAAGTCACAGCTGGGGTCTCTCGGCTGGTCCTTGCCCTTCTACCTCCTCACCTGCCTGGAGAGGGGAGGAGGTTGGGAACATCGGGGGTACACTGGGGGGAGAAGGCGTCCAGGAGGCAGGGCCAGGAAGTGGACCCCAGTGGCACCCCCGGCCCCGACTCTGCCCACACTCTGCCCTTCCCATTCACTCTGTGGATTTTTCCAGACTCCAAGGCCCATATCTCTGATGCCAGAAGCAAGGCTGGGGGTGGCTGGGGGATGAATCCTGTGGAGGCAGGTATGGGGGGAGTTGCCCCCTGAAATACTTGTCCTGGTTCCTGATATTTTTTCCCCTCACTCACTTAGCAGTGATTTTGAGGAAATCAGTCTGATTTTGCAGGTCTCACCCTCTGCCTGGGGCACAAAGGGCACTCTTAACCGCCTTGCCCTTCCCTGGGGCTTGTCCTGGGGCCGCTGCAGAGGTCAATTCACTGGAAAGGTCTCTGCACCCCACAGCAGGCTGGGGGGCGGGGGGAGGCGTTTTCTGCTTTGCTGATCTGTTTGAAAAGAGTAACTCCCTAAGATGGCTTTCCCCCAAGCCATTAGGGGACAAAAGCAAACACAGAAGCCAAGCTGGCCTGTGGCTCTGGGCCGCGGTGCGGGAGTTGGCAGATTATGCAGGCTGCATCTGCTGGGAAACAATGCACAGCAGTCACTGGCCCAGGCTTCAGGCAGCTTCCAGCACCGCTGGTTCTGGAAAGACAGAACCTGCTCTTCCAGGAGAGGCGGCTTAATGTGGACGCAGGCCCTCGGGGTACTTCCCGGGCGCAGCCCGCTCCAAGCCCTTCTGAATCCTCACCCGATTCAGCCTCGACCTCACAGTGGGACAAGGCAGCGGTCCATTCGGAGCCTGAGCTTCCCGGTGCCGTGGTGATCAATAACGCGGACATCCGGGTTTATTCTCCTACTGCCTTGCTGGAACGGCTGAAACCGAGGTGTGGGCAGGGCCGGTTCCCTCTGGAGGCTCCAGGGGAAAATCCTCTTCCCGGCCTTTTCCAGCTTCCCGAGCCCCTCGTCCCCGGGCCCGTGGCGCCGCCTCCATCCTCACAGCCCACGACAGCTCACAGCCTTTCCTGCGCCGCGTCACTTCTGCTGACCCTCCTGCCTCCTCTCCCCCCTCAGAACCTTGGGATGACCTTGGGCCACCGGCTAGTCCAAAATGAGCTCGTCGTTAATGCAGCTGACTAGCAACCTTCGCCCCCTTGCCATGAGGTGACACGTGCACAGGGTCCAGGAGCTCCGGCGCCGACGCTTCGCGGCCACTGCGCGGCCGCGAGCTGCTGTTTCGAGTCCCAGTTGCACGCAGGCACGTTGCTATTCAGGGCGCTGTCCCCTTTGCCTGCTTTCACAGCCGCCACTGCTGAGTCAGCTTGGACAGCGGACATCTCGCGCCCCCTCAGGCCTCCTCCTCCCCATCCACCCCATTTGCTTCTTCTTCCTGTCCTTCCGCTTCCGGGATTTTTTTTTACAGCAGGGAGTAGAGGCCTCTAATTTGCCTCTCTCCTGGTGTGGCCCTCTCTCCACTCCACACCCCTCTCACTGATCAGGGCAGTGCTGGGACCCTAACCCCCCTCGGCAGAAACCCACAGCTTCAGGAACATAAACTCCCTTGGCCCCTTTCTGCCCTCCTCCCCTCTTCTCCAGGGAATCCGCATCCTTAGGAAGATAAGCACTCCCGCCTGCCCCTTTGAACTGGAATTTACAATCTAAGCAGATGATGGCTCTTTTCCTCCCTAAGAGCCCTGTGCTTTAGGAAGATAAGCTAACCTGCTCCTCTGCTTTTGTAACCTTGCCTGCCCACTCGCTTAGGAATTTGCCCGCTTAGAGTTCTGCTCAGAGTTCCTATATAAACTTACGAAAATCGAGACACAGGGCTCAGAATTTGGAGACTGAATTCTCCTCTGGGCCCGCGCGTAATACAACTTCGTTCACCCGTCCTCTCCGAGCGCCGCTTGGGTCTCACCCCGTCTGCTGCAACGTCACTACAGCTTCGTCTCACAAACGCTCCTTCAGGCTTGCCGCAGCCTGGCTGACCTTCCCAGAGCAGCCAGAGTGAACCCCAAGCACAGACCACCCCTGCTGCACACTCTTCACAGCCTTGCACTCCCTAACTTGGACGGGGGCCCTCCCAGACCCACCCCCTCCCGGCAGGCGGGGTTCAGCTGCCTGGTCCTGGCTTCTGGGAGCCCCGTGCTAAACAGCTGGTTTCAAACATCAGATGATATAAGCTTACAATTAAATAAATTATACTAATACAGAGGTAAAATTCGCCCAGAATTCATCGCTTTCTAATTGCTTCATTTTACTGTCACTCTCGCCCTTGAAGTACCTATTGCACCTGCAAGATGGAAAAGCTGCCTCCTTCCCAGCTTCCCAGGGACCTCGCGTGGGCAGCCTGAAGTTGCCCAAGGTGGGAGTATTTACAACACAGAAACCAGCAAATGCTGCAAACTAGGGCTTGGCTGATTGTTTTGTTGACTGCCTAGACCTAAAAAAGTGATGGAGAAAAAGTTAATAAAGCACATGAACCTAACGGGTGTTGCATTTGTGACCGTGGCATTGTCAATAGCACAAAAGTTTGTCAAACTGGGGTCAAATTGCAACTACAGGTTGGCTACGAATACAAGTTTGACAAAAATCCACAGAAGCATTTTGCATGAATCAGCGGCGAAGGGAATTTATACTGACGTTTTATCATTATTTGTAAATGCGTGCTCTGCATGCTTTATATGAGTGAAATTTAGCATAATCTTACGTACATCCACACGCAGCACACACACATCATCGTGCAGAGAGCTGGCTGTCAAACGTTTGCAGCACGCCACTGCCTACCTCCTTCTCCAGCCTCGCTCTGCGGCTCGTGCCCCATGCCTGTGCTCTCCGACCCACTCCTGACCTCTGGGATCCTCCCTGCTTGCACACAGGCACCCCCCATGTGGGGTGACCCACGGCCCCCTGCCCCCTTGACGGCAGGTCCTCCGTGTCCTGCAGGCACCGCCCAGGAAACTTCTCTGCCTGGCAGGCTGGGGCAAGTGCCCTCAGCGCCCGTGCCGGCCCTGGGCTTCTCCCCGGCACAGCGTGTGCCACACGACCCTGGCGTCCTGGCTTGCTCTGTGGGCTTTCACACTGGGCTTTCGCTGTCTGGTTGGCAGGGTTGTGTGTTTTCCCTCTTGTGTCCCAGGAGCCTAGTACAATTCTTATGTAGGACGTGCTAAATAAATATTTGCTCAGTGGAATGGGCAGGAGATTTCACGTGAGGAGCTGGATCCGCTCACGACTAAATAGGGCCATCGAGTGTCTCTGAGGACACAAAAGAAAACATGAGAGGAAGCGGAATGCACTGATGTCAACACAGCTCTGAAGAGGGAGGGTTCCCAGCAGGGCTGCTGTGTCCAGAGGGGGGCCCTTCTGGAGCCTTCTGCTTCAGTTCCTCGGCCGCCTGACACCGACAGGGAGCGTCTCTACCAGGATGTCCTGGAGAGGGAAGCCAGCACTACCGGGACCCGTCTAGTCTGCGTGCCCCGTGGAAAGGGCAGCGAGAGCTGGGGGCTCAGGCGTCCTCACCTGGCCCCGTCCAAGCTGGCCCAGTGGTTCATCCCGTCCTCCCAACAGGCCCTCGCTCCACGAGAGCTGTCCACGCGGCTCCGTGTGTCCAGTGGCTGACGATCCACCCCGTTCCCCTTTATCAGACCCCAGGAGGGGGGGAGAGTAGGTGACTGTCAGCGCTCGGGATTCTGCAGTGGTTTGGGCATGGCATGCTCTCCAGGGAAGCTTCCTGGCCTAAGGGGGAGGAGGGACAGGGAGGACGAGACCAGCAGGGCAGTCACAGCGGACCCGCCGCTCGGCCCTCGCGTCCGGGGAAGCCGGGCAGCTCGGCCACAGCACCCCACCGTCCTCCTAGCCGGGCCCACCAGGGCCCCATCCACAAGCCCTCTTCGGGGAGAACCAAATTCCTTTGCCATAAGGAACCTCGCTGTCTTAGGATCCGAAGAGGTTCAGGACAATAAGCCGAGGCGAGGTCTGTTCCGAACGGCACCAGAGTTTTCAGTGACTTTGGGTCTCGGTTTTCCAGGGCTGCTGTAAAAAAGGACTGCAGACTGGGGGGCGCGAACAACAGGGAGTTTCGCTGTTTTGGGGGCCAGGAGTCAAAACCACGTGTCGGCAGGGCCAGGCTTTCCCCGTCCGTAGCGTTCTGGTGGTGGCCGCCGGCCGCCCACGACGCACGTCGCGGGCCGCCTCCCCGTCCGTTTCCCTCCCCACCTCTCTCCTCCTCGTTCCCGCTGTGTCCCAGTTTCCTCAGGCCACGAGGACTCCAGCCTTATGGGAGAAGGCCCCGCCTGGGCCAGGTCGGCTTCCCCTTAACTCGGAGGGTCTTTGAAGTTCCTGTTTGCAGGTGAGTTCCTGCCCCCAGGACCCGGCTTAGCACCCGAGTACGTCCTTGTGGGGACACGAGTCACTCCATCCACTTAAACGCGATCGGGCAGTGGGCTGCCGTGGCAGTGAGCCGTGGGCAAGGGCTTCCCTGCTCCGCAGGGCGGCGTGGCTGGGATCTGCTGTCGACACGCACCCTTCACCCAGGGCTCGCACCCCCAGACACCTCACCTTGGCAATTTCAAGCTGCTTGTGCTTAGAGCGTCCCAGACCAGCAGTCTCTCGAGGAAGGCTCTGTTATCCCTGATTTATTCTCCAGGTGAAGAAATAAGATCCAAGGAGACCCTGAGAGAAGGGAGCCTGGGGCGCCAGAGGGGTTGGCGGAGGAGGCAGAGCGGGCGCCCCTGAAGGCCCAGCACGGCGGAGGCGAGAGGGGGAGGCGGAGGCAGCTGAGGAGGCCGCGGAGGCTGGCGAAGGTGGGCCCAGGGAAGGGCCCTGAATCCAGCAGCTGCCCGGGGTCAGGGGCGTGGGGCTGAGGAAATGAGGGTTAGAAGGGATTGTCCTTCAGGGAATTGGTGCTGAGAGGAAGCGCAAAGCTGGCTGCTGCCCAGAGCTACAGATTTAAAGGAAGGGCTTGTTTTAGCGCGGAGCAAACGAGAAGTTTCGTAGGTTGGTGGGAGAGAGGCAAAGGGCATGCCATGGGCGAAGGGAGAAGGTGGAAGGACGGAGCGGGCAGATGCTGGACCCACGAGGTAAGGGGGCACCGGGGCAGGGGGCACTGCCCGCTGGGGAATGGAGAAGGAGGAACCAGCCCTGGAAGCCTCTGGACCCACTGGGGAGGGGTGGTGCTGGGCAGAGGAGTGGAAACTGGTCAGGAGGCCTGAGCCAGGAGGCCCAGCTTCTCAGGGCGAAAGGAGAGGAGGCCTCGAGCTCAGAGCGAGGGGGCGGAAGGGGCTGGGGCCTGCTGACGTCCTTCCGTTAGTAAAGCTCCTTGTTTTGAGAGAATTGTAAGAAACAATGGAGGCCCCCACTAGCGTCCTTGCTGCCAACTTTCCTGGGTGCCCCGGTTCTCCCTCTCCTCCCGCAGCCCCTTCTCTCCTGAGCCTTTATACCGCGTGTAACCTCATTAGAGCACCTGGCCTAGGGACCTGCTGGCTTACCTGGGGAGGGTTTTAATGGCCTGGCCCGTGTCTGTACTGGGCCTCTGGGCTCTGGGATGGGGCTTGCAGTCAGCCAGGCCAGTCTGGGGTCATGGGTTACAACAGAATATGGATCTGGCTGAGAAGCCGAAAGGGGACTCACAGGCAGGACTTGGGGGAACACGCAGGACTGGAGGGCTAAAGAACAAGACAGGGCAGTTTCGAGGCAGCGCCAAGGATCCGAAGGTGGGGCAGCCGAGGCCACTGGCCCTGGGAGGAAGTGGTTCCAACAGGCCCCCTGCCCCCATCACCCCACCAAGGCCGCTGGACAGAGAGTCCCATCAGCCTGGACTGAGCTCCTCGATTGGCAGCCCTCACACCATGGGTGGGAGGAGCCCCCCAAAGTTGGGGAGCTGAGAAGGGGATAGAAACGGACAAAACTGACCTCCTACACCTTCTTTCAATGTGGGGTAAAGTTAGAGCTGGAACCGAAGGCCGAGGTTAAAGTGACTCTCAGGCGAGGACCTTCGTGACGAGCGAGGACACAGCGCTTACAGAAGGCCCCGGGCTGGACGTGGCTGATGCTCTACAGGCGGGTGGTGAGTGCTGACAAGTCTACATCCATCTCAGAAAGCGAAAAGAACTGTAGCTACCTGGAATCATATTTAAAATTAAACCTACCTTTAGCATCATATGCTGTCATAAAACAGAGGAACTCACTAGCAAGATGCCTTCCTGTGAGAGTCTACTTAATGGTTTATTGCTTTTATTTTTTAAATTTTTTAGTTAAATTGAACCCAGGACATTGTACATAGGAAGCAGGCACTCAACCACTGGGCTACACCCGCTTCCCTGCAATGGTTTATTTTATATAACTCTTATCCTTGAGACTATGATGTTTGTTTTACTTATTTGTGGTGAGAAATTATATTTACCCATTCCTTTTCATTTTAGGAAATTTGATTCACTCACCAACATTATATTTAACCTACAGACTATCTTGTTTTAATAACCCAATCTAAAAGAATCTAATAAGCAATCTAAAAGAATGGTTTAGGTTTTCTTTGAATAAGGAAAACATCGATTTTGCTTCTCACACAGAAAATAATGCAGTAAAATGTAAATCGTCATTATAGCTGACATACTTGTAAAATGCACTATAGGAATAGTGTTTAAAAGTGGTTTTAAGTCAGAATTTCCCCTTATATTCTAAAGACGCATGAGAAACAAGAAGAATAAGAAACAGAAATGTAAGCTCTACCTTTACTAAAACCAGGCCAGACCTGAGCCCTCAAGCCACAGAATCGATGGAAGCATGTAGCAGTCTGGCACTGCTTATGAATTCCAAAAATAGATATTGGATTGTGTGTGTAAACCGATCTGTTCCTCTGGGCGTATTAGATTGTATTCAATTCAGAGGTTTCACTTTTACTTGATTAAATTATGATTAGGGCTTTGATTCAGTCACATCAGTAGGACATTGAGTTCCTGCCCACTTGGTGGGTGAGGTCATACAGAAAAAAATGACACGGCAGAGGAGAGAGTCTTAGTTTTGGATGCTGGAGTCCCAGGGAGAGAGCCAAGCCATTCGCCTGATAGTTTGCAACTGAAGAGAATAGAGCTCTGAACAGCTGAGAAAGCCCAGAAAGAAATGAGCCCTGCAGAGAGAGACGAGCCTTATGCTAACTTACAGCTGAGAATGGAAGGAGCTGGGACCACGGAGCCTTAGGAGGAAGAGGCAGGCTGAACCCTCGCAGAGACTGGCAGCCGTCCTGCTCCAACACATGGCAACACGCTTTGGTGAGGAAAGTAACTTATGTGACTGTAAGCTTCTACCCCAAATAAATACTTTTTATAAAGGCCAACAGATTTCCGGTACTTTGCACCAGCACCCCTTTGGCTGACTAATACAGAGGGATATTGAAAGCGATGGCTATTGAGCAGGGATGTGGGAAGAAAAAAAGAACAGATCCTGCAGCTGCAGATTTCAGAAGAAGCCGTGAAAGGCAAAATCTCCTGCATGGGACAGAGGAAGTGAGGCCTGCGTGCAGGCAGGAGAAACCTCCCCAAGCCTGCTGAGTCCCCAGAAGCAACATGTGTGGAGTAAAACTTACAGGCAATACACAATATGGCCAAGAATACATATCAGTAGGTATCTGTTGTGGTTCTCTTTTTAACTTTTTTTAGTTTTGCCCCCAATATTTTATTTAAACATCCAAATATATAGAGAAGTTGATAGAACTGTACTATGAACACCCATAGAGCCACCCCTGGATCGGGCCACCTCCTGCTTTCATACGACCTGGGAGTTAAAATGGTTCCAACATTTATTAATGGTTGGAAAGCAACCAAAGAAGACTATTATTTTGTGACATAAGAAAATGGTATGAAATTCAAATTCCGGCTTCCATAAATAAAGGTTCACTGAAACAGCCACACTTGCTCATTTACACGCTGTCACTGTGCTCTTGCTACAACGGCAGAGTTGAGTAATTGTGACAGGCACCATGGCCCATAAAGCCTAAAATGTATACTCTCTGGTCCTTTACAGAAAAAGTTTACCAGCCCTGCCATAGATTCTACACTCAGCAAACCCAAAACCAAGTTCTCTGAGAAAAATCAATACACATGTTAAGTATCTCTCTATAAAAACAACAACAACAAACAAACAAGAGAAAAAAGAGAGGACATAAATTATCAATATCAGGAATTGTAAGAGAGCATCACTAGGGAGCCTGTAGATATTAAAGTGATAATAAGGGGATGTATGAACAGCAAACACCCACTAAGGCATCAATTAATGGAGCTCATAAAATACTTTCGCATGCGTAACATTTTCAAACATTGTTTAGCCTCAGCTCCATGAGGGCAGGGATTTTTGTGTGTTTTGTCGCTAATATAAACCTAATAATTAAAATAACTCCTGGAAAATAGTAAGCACTCCATAAATATTTGTAGTAGGAATACTTTAATAACGTTTGATACTAGTTTGATTGAAAATTGAGGCATTCGCCAGCACAGATCCTTTCAACTTTGCTGCAAACATCCAGTTTGAAAAATACCTAGCTCTTAGGCAAACTCTTCTTTTTTTGTCTAAAAATAGTCATAATCATCATCCGTGGTTAAATAAGGTAAGATTTCAGTTTCATCTAACTTTCTCTCCATACACAACGGGCTCATTCCAACCACCATTTTCAAAGCTGAAGCAGGGAACAATTGGCGCATATGTGAGCAGAAGCTGGGTATCGACCATCTGCTTTCAAGAGCCAGCCAGGCGGCTTGTCATCCTCGAGGTGCTACGAGCTGCTGCAGCCCCGACAGCTCCAGGCCCCAGCCACGCAGGCAGGCTGGCCTGTGCGCAAGAAGCCCAAATCTGCCTGGAGCACTGCTGGTTTGGAGTAACAGTGGTTTTCTGCTTTAATTTAGCTTTGTTTTACTTTCATTTAATTTGAATTTCACAAAGAAAGCTGGTGGCAGGGCAAAGACTGCAGAAGGGAGGTCCAACAGCTCTGACGAGGGGATCCCCAAGACCTAGGTGTTCAAGGAAGAAAGGGTCCCTGGGCGTGAACACACTCAGTGTCCAGACGGCTGACAATTAGCAGGAACCAGGGCATGGTCCTCTGAGTTCACCAGCAATCCCTTTCCCGTCTGAGCTGTTCTTTGTTTTGAACACATTCTGTTAATCAAGCACTGTGACAATCAGCATCCCCAGATCTATGCTAATGAGGAGGCACTCGTTTAAAAGCATAATAATACCAAGATAGAATGTTAGGATGGAGATTACCGAGAGGGGGTGAACGGTGTTAGCCCCAACGGAAATATGTATTTATATTTGTTATAGCTTGTTTATACATAGGTATCTATTATATCATTGTTGATTTGTCCATTCTTTTCCTGTTTTCTGTTTCATCACCTGTATCTGAACTGTTTCCTTCCTTCTTACTTTGGGTTTAATTTGCTGTTATTTTACTAATTTCTTAGCTTGTAAACTTAGACAATTGATTTGAGACCTTTGCTTTTTGCTTATATAAGCATTTAAAGATATAAATTTCTCTCTAGCTGCATGCCATAAATTTTGATATACTGTGATTTCATTTTCATTCAGTTTTAGTTTCCTAGGCTGCTTAAGCAAATACCATGAGATGGTTCAGCTTAAACAATGGGAATTTATTCACCCATGGTTTTGAGGCTAAAAGAAAGTCCAAATCAAGGTGTCATCAAGGTGATGCTTTCTCCCTAAGGGCTGTGCATTCTGGGGCTGGCTTCTGGTGAGCCTTAGCTCCTTTGTCACATGGCAAGGCATATGGTGGCATCAGCTGGTCTTTCCCTTCTCTTCCAGGTTCTATTTCGGCTTCTTGCTTCCTATGGCTTTCTCTCTCTCTTGACTGAATTCATTTCGCTTATAAAGGACTCTAGTAATAGGATTAAGACCCATCCTGATTGGGCTGGGCCACATACATGTTAGCTGAAGTAACCTCACAAAAAGGTCCACACCCACAGGGAGGGACTAAACTCAAGAACATGTTCTTCTGGGGGCACCTACAGCTTCAAACCATCACACAATCTATTCAAAATATTTTCTAATATCCTTTGTGGTTTCTTTTTGGATCCATGGGTTATTTAGATGTATGTTGTTTAATTTAAAATACTTGGGGATTATCCACATACCTTTCTGTTATTGATTTCTAGTTTAATCCCTTCGTGGTCAAAGAACATACATTGCATGATTTGAATCCTTTAAAATTTATTGAGACTGTTTTATGGTCCAGAATATGGTTTATCTTGGTGACTGTTCCATGTGTACTTGACAAGAATGTGTATTTTTCTTGTTGTTGGGTAAGGTGTTTATAAAGGTTAATAAGGCATTTTGGTGATAGTGGTTGACAGTATTGCCCCTGAATAAGGGATATAGTCTTACTAATTTCCTGTCTACTTGTTCTATCAATTACTGAGAGAGGAACATTTAAATCTCCATTATAATTGGAGATTTGCCTATTTCTCCTTTCAGACCTGTCAGCTTTTCCCTTATGTATTTTGAAGCTCTGTAATTCTTTTCTTACATGAGCATTTAAAGCTATAAATTTCCCTCTAGATGCATATACGCTTAAGATTGTAACATCCTCTTGAAAAAGGAATTCATCCTTTTATCATTCTGAAATATCCATCTTTATCTGTGGTAATAGTTCTTGTTCTGAAGTTCACATTGTCTGATGCTAATATAGCCATTTGTTGGAGATTAAATCGTGTCCCCCATAATGACAAGTTCAAGTCCTAATCCCCAGTCTTGTGGGTGGGAACCCTTTTGTAAATAGGACCTTAGAAACTGTTACTGTCAGTTAAGGTGTGGACTCATTTGTGAGCAGGATCTTGAAAAACCCTATTTAGAGGAGGCCACATTGAATCAGGGTGGGCCTCAGTCCATTTGAACAGAGCCCTTAAAAGCAAAGGGAATTCAGGGACAGCCAGGCAGCAGAAGTCAGAAATCAGCAGAAGCCAGAAGAAGAGACACAAGTAGAGAGAGAGCCATGTGACAGAGGATTGTTGGGACGCTACAGACCCTGAAAGAAAGTGAGCCCTGCCGGTACCTTGATGTTGGGCCTTCAGCCTCCCAAGCCTGAGACAATAAGTTCCTGTTGTTTAAGCCAACCAGTGTGTGGTGTTTGTCGTAACAGCCCTGACAAACTAAGACGCCATTCAGCTATCCTATGCTTAGTGTTTGTGTGTTGTATCTTTTCCCACTATTTTACCTTTAACCTACCTGTATCTTTGTATTTAAAGTGGGTTTCTTGTAAACAGCCTATAGTTTGGTCCTGTTTTTGTTGTTGTTGTTGTTGTTTTGTCCATTATGACAATCTCTGACTTTTAACTGGAGGCAAATTTTAGCCCATTTATATTTAAGATTAATTTTGGATATGGTTGGGTTTAAATCTACTATTTACTGTTTGTCCCATCTGATGCTTGTTCATATTTCCTTTTTTTCCTGACTTATTTTGATCAGTTGAATTATTTTTAGTATTCCATTTCATCCCCACTATTGACTTATTAGTTGTACTTTCTTGCTTTGTTATTTAGTGGTTGTTTTATGCTTTTTTAGTATTATGCTCTGTGGAAAATTTAAAATTTTCAGTCTTCCTTTAGATAGCATTACACCACTTCACTATTGCGTAAGAAACTTACAGCTATAACTCTATACTTTTATTTGCCTTTCCCCTTCCTTGAGCTATTGTTTCCATACATTTTATTCCTACATATGCTAGGAACCCTGCAAAACATATTCATCTTTTTAAAAGCAGACCTTCCTCTTATAATCACAACTTAAAGAAAAATAATTTTCAGATAAAAAGATTGTTAACATAAAACACCATAATTACATAGCAGGTGCGTGGCATTTTCCTCTTGCTTCCAGAGTGTGCTGTTCGTACTTTGATTGCAGCAGCATTTTTGTGCTATTATTTATTTGTCCTCCTGCATTAGACAATAAGGTCCTTGAGAGCAGAAACAATATCTATTCATCTTGTAACCTTCGCACAATGCCTGACACTTGGTAGAAGTTCAACAAATGTTCCACTCACTAACTTCCTGACTGCCTTTCTGAATTAGAGAATGAAGGAATGATGAGACCGCTGGAGTATGAACGCTAAACACAGGCCGGAGCTCGCTGTCACCGAGAGAAACAGAGATGAGCAACACCTCGCCCCACTGTCCTCACTGCTCACTATCAACCTCCCATTCAAATTCTGGCAAGAGGGAAGGAGAAAGCACGGAACATCGATGCATGTGCCAAAGAGACAAATCAGGACACAGGGTGGAATCTGGCTTTGGCATCCTTCTGGGAGTGGCAGGACGTGGCCCTGTTGGATACCGTTGTGTCTGGAACCACGGATGTGGCTGTGTTGTTTACAGATGTGGCCGTGGGTGGCTGTCTGGGAGTGGAGAGTGGGTCACTTCTGGATCCCTGCACCAACTGGCCTGGAAAGTGGCCCAGAGCACAGCTCTTGCTACTGTGGTCTCTTTGGACCAGACTGTCCCAGTCTCATTGGGGAAATCGAGGCAGCTTGCAGCTTTATCAAATGCAAGGGATTCTCTGAAACTGAACTAGAGCACTGAATGCATACTATTGTGAAAGGTATTAAGAATTTGGGGTGTGGAAACTTGATGCTCAAAGTTTTAAAATTATGTCCTGAGTGTTTTCTCATGTGACCGGGGGGCACAGGAATGGTCAGAATTGGCTCACAATGTGCGACAGTGTTCTCTGTGCTTCTGAAAATGAGAGTTTGGAAACATTTCTCTTCTAGCATTTTGAATTCAGAACAATGACAGCATTATTGACTTTTACTCTGCTTTGCTGACCTTTCTCTAATTTTCTAATCCTTGAGATGTTGGGAAGATAATAATGCTCACAATGTGTTTTAACAAAAGTTTCTACATAAATAAAGAACAACAACAACAACAAAATGACATTCCTTCCAGCTAGTTTTAGCCTGCTATTATAGAAGGAAACTTATTTCAAAGAAGGGTCTTTAAATTATATTAATTTTTTACAAAATTAAGGAATTTTCTTTCAAATGTAAAATCAGAAGTACGTTCAACATATTTTATTTATTTAGTACATATTTTTAAGCACTTACAGGAGGGGGGAGGCAGATCACACGTACCCATTACTCCAGTTTGAGGCTGATTGTGTTAAATGCCCCAAAAGAGGCATGGACAGCTTTCACCAAATGCTCACTGATTCACTCCAGATTTACTTTTGGCTTTCCAGCACATTGCTTATACTGGATTAGCATTAGTTTTCTCATTCACTGCATCACAGAACCAGAAAGGCTTTTGAGGATAATGCACTTTGGTAGTTTTCAAATTATTTTTTAGCCAAGGAACCCACTGCTGAGTGATTCAGATGGAAAAAGAGCTGCCCTTGTTGAGGGGGTAGGGGCTGGCAGTGGTGCCCACTCACCACCAGCCCCACAGCCCCCGAAGCGAGGTGGGACAGTGAACGTCATTGATCTCGTCCAATCCCTCATTCATACTCGGGGAACAGTAGCCCAGAGGCGTCATGTGACTTACCCGAGGACCCCCCAGCCCCAGCGGCAGAGCTGGCCGAGATGTTGGGCCTTCTCTCTCCTAGGCCAGCGGTGTCTCCAATTGCACCCGTGTGCTCAGACTCCTGGTCTGTTGACCCCTTGGGCCACGATTCCACAGAACTGTACTGGCAAGAGACAGGGGCCGGGGGAAAGAGGGGTGGCTGCTTTGGGGGTGACCAGGACCCCTGGACCTCTGTCTGATGGCCGGGCAAGCTGCGCAGCAGAAGATGGCTGAGTCGGGGGCTGGCACCCCTAACGCCCAGGACCCCTCAGAGCCTGAAGGCTGAAGCCGGGGTCCCACCAAGGGTCCTGCCTGTGTCTGTTTGGGTCCCAGCCAGCAGGAGAGCTGCCGGGTGGCTGGAAGGGACGAAAGGAACTGGCTAATTGAGCATCCCACAGGGACATCAGTGAATCCAGGAGAGCCCCCAAGAGGGGATCCTGGGCAGGACTTTTTCCTCAGGAAATATCCTATTTGGGAAGGGAGGCGGCACAACTGCTGGGGAAGGATTTCCAAATCACCACCTGAGAACCCCAAGGACTGGCGCCCACACCAGAGTGTCACTGTCTTGTTTGCACGGGAAGTGGCAGTGTAAGGGCACGGGGCAAATTCAGCCTGGCTCAGGCATCATTTCAGAAGTTCCATTAACTCTTCCAAAATGATAAGGTACCACTTGGAAAATGCTGACTCTGGGAGTACTCCACGAGGCCCTTAGCGCCCAGGCAAAGTGCTTTCCGAAGTGTGAGTGGGTGGGGCTGGGGGTGGGAGAGGCCGTAAATGCCCAGGTTTACCTGAACCTCTATAAGGCAGATCATTCTCACAACAGCCTGAACTAAGAGCTAGCTTTATTTCTATTTGGGGGAATTGCTAGCTGTAATTTCTTTAAACTGCTGCTTAAAGAAGCATGATCATAAACAGCTGAATAGTCAGGAGTTTGTCCAAGCTGCAACCGCCTCCAACCAGCCCAAGCAAAATAGGGGTTTACTGGATCAGATAAACGCAAACCCCAGGAGGAGCACAGCCCGCCCTGGCAGGGCTTCTCCCACCCCCTGCCCATCCCCCCATCGTGCAGGGGTGCTTTGGCCCCGCTGGGGAGGGGTCCACAGCTCCCTTGGGCTCCCGTCCTACTGGGTCAACCACATCCATGGACAAGCCTTCCCACTGGCTCCAGCGCGGAGGCCCGGGAGGGACTGTGATTGGCCCGGCTTGAGTCACGTGCTCGGGCTCAACCCAATCACCACAGCAGGGTGCTCTGATTGGTCAGGCTGGGCCGCAGGCTTGGAGAGAGGTCGGACGTACCTGGAGCACCCAGGGAGCGTTCTTCCCTGGAAGAAAGGCGCTTGGGTAACTGCAGAAAGGCAGGGAAGGGCGCTGGGCAAGCGGAGCCCGCTGAGGGGTCCCCTGGTGGAGACGCTGCTTCTCTGTCTCTCAGATGATCTCACTATTGAGAGGCTCCATAATGGCACCCACCCTTGCCCCCTCATCCTCTCTGGAACAAGCCTGGGATTAAAACCTAAATGCATCGTGCGTTACTCTAAGGCCGGGTTGCCTGCTGCCCCGTTGCTAGGCATCTCTAGCTTTCCGCCAGGCCTCGTTTCTTCACACAGAGCCAATTTGTCTGGCAATCCACTTCCATCTTGACTTCCAGAATTCTGACCAACTTGGCAGGGTCCTCCCTCAAAGCCTTTCACTGGGGAGATTTGACTCTGACCTGTCTTTGCGATTTGTATTTTTTTTCACCGACTGTCTCTGGTGACTTTGATCCCCAAATACCCAGACTTCACCCTGCCAGGAAGGACTTCTGCAGGGGACGCTACACTGACGGCGGGTTTCTTTTAAAATGTCGATATAGTTTCCAAAAGCCTTCAAACGTTTGTCGCACACCTTTTCTTTACGCCATCTGTGTCGCGAAAACCTCACGGATCACCCCAACGCCACCTGACAACTTCTGACAGCTTCTTGGCCCCCCATTGCTCCTCTTGGCTGCCATCTAGTCATTCAAACAGTGAACTTTTGTAAGCAAGGACTTCAAACTGCGGTTTTCCAGCTGGCTTTACTAACAGTGGCGACCTGCTCTAGAGCTTTAAAACTAGGGGCCCTGCCCTTTATCTGTTGGCAACACCACCCAGCAGCTTCTTTTCTGCATGCAGTAGGCACTTAATACTTGTGCCTTGGACTGCAGTACAGAGCCAGCGCACTTCCCACTTCTTTCATGAAGGTCTTCCTGCTGCTCCATCTCAGGACTCTTTCTCACTCTCTTTGGGCTCTGACGGAACACCGACACTTGATCCAATGCTGCTTGAAGGCCCGCGAGGCTTTCAGTCTGTTAACCAGCACGTAAGAACGCGAGGCTGGGGCCGGAATGCCACGGCTTTGCCAGGGCCCCAGCATAACGGCCGAGACCGCAACACATGCTCGGTGAATTCGCGCAGATGAGCGCGAGGCACATTTGGCCTTTGCAGGCGTGTTTTGCCCTGCCCGTGTCCTACTACCCTCTGGCTCCTTTCTCACGGTCATGAGCTCGCAGTCCCAGCCCGCCAGCCAGCGTCCACGCCCCCACCAGCCCCCGGGGCCCTTTGGGGACTGGCCAACTGCCACAGTCACTGTGGCCACGGAACTGCTTTCCCGTGTCTTTCTGGAACCTCAAAATGGTGCACAGGTCAGGGTTCAAGATCTGAAGGAACAAAACCCAAATGCTCATGTGGAAGAGCTCAAAATTACCCCTTCTTTCCCGGGATTCTCTGCTGCCCCATACTGGAGAGAGATCACTCAGCAGCTGGGGAGAGACATCAAAGTCTAAGGAAGAGAAGACAGTGGACTGGAAGAAATGGCTGCAGATTTCCTTCATCTGCGATGAAAGAGACATGCCTTCCAGCCTAAATTTCTGACTTTTAGGAGGACGGATTCCTACAAGCAGTCACTTAGATGAGGCCGTGCACCCATGTCCAGTTTGACTTCTTAGAAACATGGACTTCTTCCAGCAGTAAATACTTAGTTCCCTTTGAGAAAACAGGCCATTGTAAGTGGTTAAAAATTTTCTGGAAACATCCTCGTGTAGCAGCACCGAATGCTTCGTGCCAACGTGAAAGGCAAAAATACACCTGCTGGGTTTTACTCGACTTGAAGTTTTGACTCCCTCATATCGACAAACTCAGGGAGCTTTTCTGGATGGTTAGATTTTCTGTTTAGATTAAACATTTTGGAATTTGTTATTCTTTTAGTGTTGTGAGAAAATTCATCAGAGTGAAGAAAACCCGACTCGACATGTCCAAGTGCCATCGCTGAGCGATCACCTACCACGATGAGTCCCTTATCCTGAGAGGCAGGGCAGCCTGGCCATCAGAGCAAGGCTCCGGGCACGCTCCTCAAAGCAGGCCCTAGCAGGGTGGCTGGGAAGGTTTCACACCCACAGGAATGGATGAGATTTAAGAGCACGTTTTCCTGGGATAGGCTTCAAACCACCACACTCCTCAAATACACCCACATCGTTCTACCATTTGTCCTTTTCACCCAATTTTTTTCTTTCATTGTATTTATTTCTGTAATTTAGCCACCCCGTGACATGCTGCTCCAGCTCATTTATTCTAATTCTCGCCTGGAGCAAGGACCCCTCAGTCCTGAGATCAGAAAGGGAAAGCTGTGAGGGCAAGTCGGAGGGTGAGGGATGTTGCTATCTAAATATACTCAGTTTCTGAGTTTTTGGGTAGCGACTCGTGAGAGTTTGAGTATAGAGAAATAGCCTAAAATTTTTATCTGAATTAACTCAAGTTCAGCAGTTCGGACAGGGAAAATTGGGGCAGCAGGAGCCACCTGAGTCTGTACTGGTTAAGAGGCTGGTTTTGCTGCTGTGACAAAGCTGAGTGAGAGGTTTCTCCTTCAGTATTTTGAGTGTGAACAGTCCAGGGTCGATATAGCAGGTACGTGGACAGGGACCCAGGCTCCTTCTCTCCGCAGCGCTGCAGTCCTCAACAGGTGGCAGACGTCTCACAGTCGGGAGTGGGTGCTGCCACAACGTCGTTCCAGCCTGTGGGAGGAGAGGGAG